>PVKM010032242.1:0-16480 GCA_004027735.1 Carollia perspicillata
TTAAAGCAGCCTGTCTTGCTGGTGCACAGGCTCCCGGTTCACTGCGTGTTTCCTGCACCCATGTGGGCTCCACCCTGTTCCACGTGGTCTCTGAGGCCCTTCCCTGTGCCCTGACTCTGTGGTCTGTAGGGCATCTGGCTGGCAGTGCCTTCCACAGCCACACACCTGCGCCACGGACCACTCTTCAGACTTGTGGCTGGGGTCATGGGGCGGCTCCTGGCTGCTGCTTCTGACTTGTTCATGACCATGGACACTTTTCTGCTGCTTCCAGGTCCCCTCCAGGAACTGGGATAAGGGGTTTTTATTTCTTTCTTCAGAAGACATTTAGTTGGAGACCCTCTTACATACACTTTCTAGATCAGTCCTTGGAAAGACTCCAGGGACCCTCTGCATGAGAGCACCAAGTGCTGGTAACCTGAATTTAAAAAATACTCCTACAGGTCTACAAAGCACTGTTCACTGGCAGAGGGAAGACCCTGTAGGGCTGCGTTAGGGTGCGGCTGCATCTCACACACCTACTCCCCTCACCAGAAGTGGAGCTGGCTTGGGCCAAGGCTGCTGAGGCCTGTGTGTCTCCGTGACAGCAACTCCATCTCACACACTTAAAACAGGCAGCAGCGTATGTTTGTGAAGCCCGGGGGTGTAACAGTAGGGAGAAGTGGGGACTGTGGTAAACAAAATCTAGCACATTTTTCCACTGAAGGGCAGCCTCCTCAGTGCTCCTGAAATGAGCTCTGCGTTGACAGGGGCGTGGCACTTAAAGATCCCCACGATGGCATGCTGACCAGGGTGCAGTCAACTCTGGAGAAGCTCTGGACTAGAAATGTGAAACATGAGGAATGACAACATAAACCTCCATCCCATCGTCCTCCCCAAGAGGAAATGGCAAAACCACAAGAATCCGCTGCAGAGACTGACGGGCGCTGATGCTCAGGTCGGCAACCAGTGTGGGTATGCGGTGTGCGCATGCGCATGTGGGTGCTTGTGTCCCTGGGCAACAGGCTGGCAGAACCGTGAGAAGACACGTCAGACTAAAGCGGATGCTGTCATTTATGAGAAAGAAAAGGAACAGTGGAACCAAAACTGAAATAATAGAGCAAGATGAGAGAGACAAGTCCAAATCATCAGTAGAATAGATGAGAATGGGTTAAAAACTCACTAGTGGACAGGTGTTGTCATAGTAGCTTAACCCAATCAGACCCAATCCCAGGTCTACCATGTGCCGTCACCTCACATACAACCAAAGTGCAAAGGCAGAAGAAGGTTGAAGGGAAAGCGCGCAAACAGAAAGACCAGGCAGTCAAAGGCCTTCGTGGTTTCTGTTAACCTCGGACTCCGCCGACCGCAGGCGCTGTCAGGCCAGGCCGCGTCACCATCTAATGAGAACATATCCCTTCCTCAGGTGACAGGACAGTTCTTAATTTTCATTCACTCAGTAAAGCTGCCTCAATGTATTGGGCATAACCTTTGTTAGAAATAAGCCGACAAATCTATCATCATTTTGGAAGAAGATTTCAGCCATTCATTTTCAGTCACCGTCGGATAAAGTACACCAAAAAATCAACAAGAAGGGGAAGTTCACAATAACACAAATAACGAGCTCGGTTTAGTGGACATAGACAGGTTCGGTGCTCGACAGTTAGAGGCCCCTTGTCCTCCTTGTGAAAAAGCCATCAATGTCGTGCATCTCAACAATTAATAGTTATGATGAAAATCCTGCTCCTGCACCATTGTGCCTTAAAGTTAGAAATTAATAATACCCAAAATAAAAATCCCTATTATTTGGAAATTTTTTAAAAGTTGTAAGTAATTCATGGGTACAAGAAGAAGTAAAATGGAACTTTAAAACTGAATGATAATAAAAGCACTGAATATCAAAACTTGGGTGGAAATTCATATTAAAAAAGAAGACTGCATATTAAAGAAAGAAATTTCCAGCTTAAGAAGACAGAAAAAAGCAAAATTCCCTCAAGGAGGTAGAAAAGATAATACAAATACGACCAGAAATCACTGAAACTGAAAACTTCTCAGTTCTCACAACTGTTGCTATTACAGGTTTTCAAGAGAAGTCAGAAATCTAATCTGCAAGAAATTTTTGCATGGAGAAGAGGAAGTGCCAGGCCATGTGCCAACTGAATGTGCACCTCGTTCAGGCTCCTGCCTTGTCTGACACAGCTGGCTGAGTCCCCACCTCCCATGCCTGCAGTGAGGGATGAGAACACCCATTGCCCCGCCTCCCCTGGGGCTGACATCCCTTCACGCATGTGTTTTTGTGTGGACGTGAGTTTTCATGACTCTGGCTTGTGCAGCTAGAATTGCTGGGTCTTATGGTAACTCTGCATTTAACCTTTGGAGGAAGCGCCACACTGTCCTGAGGGTGGTGTCCCTGGCCCCAGGCTGGTTACCATCCACAGAGCAGTAGCAGGTCAGAAAATGTCTCGTGTGCAGCTCACTGTGAGTTCCCGCACTCAATCCTCAATCCTCCATGCAACACCTGAGAAGGCCTGCTGCTTGTCCTTTGAGCAAGGACCAACCTCTTGCTGAGTGGGGTGTCCTGTTGGCTTCTGTCTCCTGTTTCAGGACCCCATCTTCTCAGGCCCCTGCCTTTTAGTTTTATCCAGAGAGTGGGGAGACCATAGGAGGGGACTGAGCTCTCCTTCCTTGGGCTGGGGAATGAGCTCCACGTCAGGTCTTTGCTGGAGTGGATGCTTCCTTGGCAGGAGCAGAATCCCTGCAGCTTCTCTCAAACCCCGTGGCCACTGAGCTTTGCCACAGCTTTGCTCTCGGTGTCACATGGCTGTCATTTTCACTCACACACATCCCCACTAGAATTTCTGGCTAGAAACTCTGGTGTTATGTTGAGCTGCTGTGGCAAAAGGGCCTGGGGAGATGGAAAGGGCCCACTTGATGAATTAGAAGCAGGAGGCCCAAAGATGGCACAATTGGAAAGTGGAGGAGCTGGGACTCAAACCCTGGCCTGTCTAAAGCAGAATGTGGCCTCTTTCTGCTACTCGAGCTTCAGGTGCTTCCTAAGCTCCCATGAGGGATGAACAAGAGGACAAGCTGGTGAGGACTTGGCTCCTCTCCCTGGGGAAACAGTCAGCCATGGCCCTTCTGGCAGAGGCCACCTGTGAGGGAGAGTGGGGGGCACCCTGGCGGACTGTTGTGGCTGGTGGCAGAGGCCGCCAGTGCAAGGCAGTTGGTGAGGTAAGGATGCACGCCCTGGACCCTCCCCAGGGCACTCCCTGCCCTTCTTGGTGAGAACACCACTGACCCACTGGCCTCCGAGGGCCTTGCACTCTGTCTGCTACATCTACAGCACAAAGCAGGACCAAGAAGCCTGGGAGCTGAGGTTAAAATGTGGCAGTCATGTGGGTCACCCCCAGGTGTCACTGGCCTGGGCACTGGCCTGACTGGGAATGGCTCCAAGAAGTCAGAGGTCAAGGGGCAGGCCATGTTTTTTCTTTATAATAGGTTGAGTGAGATATCACTCATATGCTCGAATTTACCCACTCTAAGTGCACAATCCTATAGTTTAATAATATAGTCATAGATGTGCAACCAATGTCACAATCAACTCAACATTTTCATCAGCCCAAGGAGAAACTGCACACTCCTTAGCACTCACTCCTCATTCCCTGAAAGAGGGTCTGCTGCTTCCTTTCCAGTTTGGATGCCTTTTATTTCCTTTTCTTGCCTAATTGCTCTGGCTAAAAAATCCGGTATTATGTTGAGCCACAGCAGCAAAAGCACGCTTCCTCATCATATTCACGATCTTGGAGGAAAAGCTTTCAGTCTTTCATTGTGGAGCTTGTTGTTACCTATGGGGTTTTCAGAAAAGCCTCTTATTATACTGAGGAAGTTCCCTTCTATTCCTAGTCTGTTGAGCATTTTCATCAAGAAAAGTGTTTGATTTTGCCAAATGCTTTTTCTGTATCAGTAGAGGTGGTCATGTGCCTTATTTTCCTCCAGTCTGTTAATGTGGTGTATTATATTGACTGATTTTCAGAGGTCAAACCATCTGGAATACATCTTACTTGGTCATTGTGCATAGTCCTTTTAATCTACGGCTGAGTTCAGTTTGCTAGTATAATGTTGAGTATTTTTGCATCTACATTGATAAGCAGTATTGACCCATAGTTTTCTTAATATGTCTTTGTCTAGCTTTGGTTACCAGAACAATGCTGGCCTCAAAGAATGAGCTAAGAAGGGTCCCCTCATCTTTAACATTTTGGAAGAATTTGAAAAGGACTTGTGTTAAATTCTTCTTTCAATGATTGGTAAAGCCATCTGTTCCTTGGTTTTTCTTTATTGGGAGTTTTTGGTTACTGATTTAGTCTCTTAACTTATTATAGGTCTCTTCAAGTGTTCTATTAATCCCTCACTAAATTTTGGGCATTTTGTCCCTTTCCAGGAACTTTTTTTCTCCTAGATTATCTAATTTGTTAGCATACTATTGTTCATAGTATCCTTTTTCAATTTTATTTGATTAAATCTATTGGGATTACACTGGTTCACATGGTCAGATAGGTTTCAGGTGTGCATTTCTGTGATACATGATCTGTATATGGCCTTGTGTGCCCACCACCCACAGTCAAGTCATCTCTGTCACCACATAGTTGGCCCCCTTTGTGACTCCCTGCTCCTTTTCCTGCAGTAAGTACCATGCTGTTGTCTGTCTGTGTTTATTAGTTTCAGTTTTATATTTCACACATGAATGAAATCATATGGTTCTAAGCTTTTTCTGTCTTAATCTCCTTAGCATAATATCTCAAGGTCCATCCATGTCGTAATATTCTTTCATTTGGGCCATATTTCTTTCTTTATGTAGTAAGGGGTGGAGCCTTAGGTATTGGCCAAGGCAGAGCTACCCTGGTCCCTGCACTGTGGCGCTGTATTTCAGGGAGGGGTCCCAGAGGGACCAATGCCACTTGCTCAGCTCTCACCCTGCTTTCAGTCACTTCCTCCACTTCCCACAAGCAAATTGGGCCCTTCCGGTACTGATTCCCAGGTAGGTGGGTTTTTGTATGTTCTTAGACTTTGTGGGTCTCTCCAAGGAACTCTCCTGTGAGGCTGGGAGTTTCTCCCACTGCTGCAAGCCACACAGGTTTTCTCAGTCAGAGGTTTTGAGGCTTTATTTTCCGGCATTGGAACCATGGGTTTCACAGTCTGTCGCACTCCCCAGTTGTTCCTCCTGGCTTATCCGCACAGAAAAGTGCAACTGCCCACCCCAGTCCTCCAGCCACCTCCTTGCTACGAGTCCTCTCTGTCCCCGCCACCCATCTCCGTCCCTTCTACCAGTCTGGATTAATGTTTCTTCTTAACTGCTTTGTTGTCAGAGTTCCATACAGTTTGATTTTCTGGCAGTTCTGGTTATTTTTTGTTTTTAAATTTGTTGTTGTCCTTCTTTTGGTTGTGCAAGGAGGCAAAGTGTATGTACCTAAGCCTCCATCTTGGCCAACAGTTTGCCACATCGAAGTGGCCATTTTGACTATATTGATTCTTTCAACCCATGAACATGAAATATCTTTCCATTTCATTGTGTTATTTTCAACCTCTTAAAAACACTCGGTAGTTTTCAGTATATGGATGCTTCATATCCTTTGTTAAGTTTATTCTCCAGTATTTTATTCTTTTGGTTGCTACTGCAAAAAGAATTTATTTTCCATTTCTTTTTTTGAAGTTTTATTGTTAGTATATAGAAAAGCCATGGATTTTTGTTCATTGATTTTGTATCCTGCAACTTTACTGTGTTTGCTTTTTGATTCTAACAGACTTTTAGTGGGGTCTTTAGGGTTTTCTATACACAGAACCATGTCATCTGCAAAAAGTGACACTTTCACTTTTTCCTTCCCTATTTGGATGCCTTTTATTCCTTGCTCATGACCGATTGCTCTGGCTAGGACTTCTAGAACTAGGCTGAATTAGAGTGGTACCAGTGGGCATCCCTGTCTTGTTCCTGATCTTAGAGGAAAAGCTCCCAGTTTTTGACCATTGAGTGCGATGTTAGCTGACAGTTTGTCATATACAGCCTTTATTATATTGTACTTTCCTTCTACACCCATTCATTTTATTGAGTGTTTTAATCACTCAGTCCATTTAATCAAATGGGTTTTGTATCTTATCAAATGCTTTTTATGCATGTGTTGATAAGATCACCTGCTATTATCCTTTGTTTTGTTAATGTGCTATATCACATTGATCCATTTTCATATGTTGAACCATCCTTGTACACTTAGAATGAACCCCACGTGATCATGGTGTATTATTTTTTAATGTAGTGTATTCAATTTGCTGTTTTTATTTTTGATTTTGATTTTTGTTTTTGTTGTATTCAATTTGCTAGAATTTTTGTATTTGTATTCACTAACAATATTGGTCTGTAGTTCTATTTTCTAGTGTTATTCTTGCCAGGTTTTGGTAACTGGGTTATGTTGGCCTCATAAAATATGTTAGGAAGTATTGCCTCTTCTTCAGTTTTTTTGGGAAGAGTGTGAGAAGGAGAGATATGAAATCTTTGATTGTTTGGTAGAATTTACTAGTGAAGCCATCTGGTCCTGCACTTTTATTTTGGGGGGAGGTTTTGATGGTTGTTTCAATTTCCTCACTATTTAGATTTGCCATTTCAGTCTGTTTAGATTTTCCATTTCCTCATGTTTTAGTCTAGGAAGGTTGTATGTTTCTAGGAACTTATCCATGTCTTCTGGGTTATTGAATTCCATGGTGTATAGTCTTTCATAGTATTCTAGTATGATCCTTTGTATATCTATGATATCTGTGGTAACTTTTCCTCTTTCATTTCTGATTTTGTTTATATGAGTTTTTTTCTTTTTTTTCCTTAGTGATTCTAGCCAGGAGTTTGTCAGCGTTATTAATCTTTTCAAAGAACTAACTCTCCATTGTATTTCTTATAGTCTTCTTATTCTCTATTTTATTCAATTCTGCTCAATTTTTGTTATTTTCTTTCTTCTGCTGACATTGGGTTGCTTTGTTCCTTTTTTCTAGTTCTTTAGATGTGATGTTAGGGTGTTTACTTGGGATTTCTCTTGTTTCTTGAGATAGGCCTGTCATGATATAACGTTCCCTCTCATTACTGCTTTCACTTCACCCCAGTTATTTTTTAAGATTTTATTTATTTATTTTTAGAAAGAGGGGAAGGGAGGGAGAAAGAGAGAGAGAGAAACATGGGCTGAGAGAAATATCAGTTGGCTGCCTCCCACACCCCCTGCAACCTGGGACCCAGCCTGAAACCCAGGCATGTGCCCCGACCGGGAATCAGACTTGCGACCTTCCATTTCACTGGCCAGCACTCAGCCACACCAGCCAGGGTGCATCCCAGAAGTTTTGATATGTCAGGTTGTTGTTCTTATTTTTCCCTCCATATCTTTTGATATCACCTTTTATTTCTCCTATGACCTAGTCATTTTTTAGTAGTATGTTGTTTAATCTCCACATATTTGGGGAGATTACTTCCTTTTTGCAGTTGATTTTTAATTCCAAAGTGTTGTGGTCAGAAAATGTGCTTGGTACCATTTCACCCTTCTTGAATTTATTGAGGCCAGTTTTGTGACCCAACATATCGCCTATCCTTGGGAATGTTCCATGTGCACTGGAAAAGAATGTATAATCTGATGTTCTGGGATGAAAGGCTCTGTAAATGTCAATTATGTCCATTTGATATAATGTGCCATTTAAGGCTGATATTTTGTTGTTGATTTTCTGTTTGGATGATCTGTCCAGAGATATCAATGGAATATCAAGGTCCTCAACTATGGTTGTGTTTTTGTCAATTTCTCCCTTTAGTTCTGTTTGTAGTTGCTCTATATATTTCAGTGCCCTCTGTTGGGTGCATGTATAGTTGGGAAACATATATTATGTCTTTTGATGTAGTGCCCCTCTATCATTGTAAAAGGTCCATCTCTGTCTCTTGTTACCTCTTTTATCTTGAAATCTATATCACCATATATAAGTATGGTACTCCTGCTTTTCTGTGGATGTTATTTGCTTGAAGAATCATTTTCTCCCCTTTCACTTTAAAGCTACCTTTGTTTTTGAAGCTTAGATGGGCCTCCTGAAGGCAGCATATAATTGGGTTTTGTGTTTTGATTCAACCTGCTACTTTGTCCCTCTTTATTGGTGAATTCAGGGTAATTATTGATGTGTGAGGATTTTTATAGCTGTTTTATATCATTTTTACCTCTGTGTCTCCATTGGTTCTTTTCCTTTGTGTTTCTGTCTTCTTTTTTGTTTGGTGGTACTCCATACTTCTTTCCTCTTTTTCTGTACTATATGTTTTAGTTTGTTTTTTTGTCTGTTTACCATTCTATTTATAAAAAGAAAGTATCATATATACAGCAGTCCTTTTTCTTTTGAATGCATCTGATCTGTATCCTCCTTTGAAAAATGAAACTTTTATCCCAGCCCCTTTTATGTTTTGTTGTCACAGGTTATCCCTGTTTATGCTGTAAGTTTGTTGGTGGTCTTACTTGTAGATTTGTGACCTTTTGTTTTCTGTTTCTAGTAGAATAACCTCCTGCATTGGAGGTCTTCTGGGAATAAGTTTCCTCAGCTTCTGTATGTCTGGAAGTCTTCATTTCTTCATAATTAAAGGATAACTTTGTTGGATATATTATTTCTGGCTAGTAATTTCTTTTTCAGTAGTTTGAATATTTGGTTCCACTCTTTTCTGGCATGTAGAGTTTCTGCTAGGTCCAATGATAACCTAGTGGGCTTTCATTTATAGGTTACTTTTTCCCCCAGGCTGCCTTGAGAATCTTTTCTTTTTCATTAATTTTTGACAGTCTTAATATTATGTGCATTAGAGAAGACATCTTTGGATTGAGGTACCTAGGTGTTCTGTTTGCTTCTTGGATTCAAGGATCTAGTTTCCATAGGTTTGGGAAGTTTTCATCCACTGTTTGTTTGAATAGGCTCTCCATTCCCTTCTCCATCTCTTCTTCTGGTATGCCTATTATTCTTATTTGCTCTTTCAGATTGAGTCAGACAGTTCTTGTAGAGTTCTTTCTTTCTTTTTTAATTCTCAAGTCTCTCTCTTCTTTCTCTGCATCATTTCTAGATTTCTATTCTCAATATCACCAGTTATTTCTTCCATTTGGTTTGCTTTGTTCCTGATGCTCGCATTAAGTCATTCTTGATCTCTTATTGAATTTTTCATCTACAAGATTTTTGTTTGGTCCTTTTTTTAAAGTTTCAATCTCTTTGATAAAGTACTCATTGTTTGTTATGTTCTTTACTGAGCTCACTAAATTGCCTGTTCATATCTTCTCACATCTCACTGAGTGTTTTCAGAACTGCAGTCTTGAATTGTCTGTCATTAATGTCATATATTTTTATGTCTTTAAGCTTGTTTTCTGGATATTTTTCCCTTTTTTTGGGGGGAGCTGTCTCACTACCTTGGTTATTCATGGTATTTGATAGATTCCTTTTCTGTTCAGGCATCTATGTGTGAGAGGCGCTGTTCTTTTCTTTTCCAGTAGTTGGCACTGGATCACAGTTTTTTAGCTCTCTGAAATTCCAGTGTCACCTGTCACTGTGTCTGTAATGAGTCAGGGTGGGGATGAGCTGAGGGAACCTACCAGTTTGTTTGTTGTTTTGCCCTCCTGGTAATAGTGACCTCAATCCTCTGCAGGGTCCCCCCATGCCCCAACTCTGGGACTGGTCACAGGGTGCACCCTTCACTCAGGGAGAAATGTGATTGTGTAGGACTAGTTCTGGGACTGGAAGATAGTGTGCTTGGCAACTCAACACCAAGGGCAAAGGGAGGAGCACTCTGGGAGGCTTAGAGTAGGCTAAGGGGAGTTGGCCACGCTCCATGGCTTTGTTTCTCTGTCTGAAATGCCCACTTCTTGACCACTATGGCCACTCTCCCATGCTGTGCATTGTTGCCCAGGTCTCTCAGCTCAGCCATGGTTCTACAGTGCCCACCTAGTCTCTTTGCTCCTCCCAGCTGTAGGGAATATCAGCCACAAGCGGCTTCCTGCCCTCTTACACAGAGCCCTCCATTGCTTCCGGCTAGGCTGTGTCTCTGGCTCCTATAAGCCTGTCTCCCTTTTTGCCTCATCCCCTTTTGCTCTGCTTGCCCACCTTTAGATGTTTTAGTGCACGGATCTCTCAGGCATATTTGTGCATTAAGCAGGGAATTCTTTATTGAGTTATAGCTGTTCAAGTGTTGAAACTTGAAGGGAAGAGACCTAGGGAGCCTGTCACACTGCCATTTCTCTGATGATACTCTCTCACAATATTGTCTTACAGTCCTTTTTTATTTCTGTAAGCTCAGTGCTAATATCCCCGCTTTCATTTCTGATTTTAGTAATTTGAGACTAAATTATTAATTAAGTCACTTGCTTCTTATCTCGGTCAGTCTAGCTGCATGTTTGTCAATTTTGTTGATCTTTTTAAAGTGTCGACATTTGGCTTTGTTGAATCTCCCTATTTTATTTTCTCTATTTTGTTTATCTCTGAGCTGACTTGTATTATTAGCTTTCTTCTGCCAGCATTAGGTATTGTTTGTTTCTATTCTTCTAGTTTGTAAAGGTATAAGTTATGTTATTGACTTGAGAGCTTTCTTCTTTTATAATATACAGGTTGACAGCTATAAATTTTCCTTTGAGCCCTGCTTCTGCTGCATCCCATAACCTTTGGGTACACTGTGTTTTAGTTTTGATTTCTTCCTAGAAATTTTCTAATTTTTCTTGTAATTTCTTCTTTGACTTGTTGGTTATTTGATACTATGTTGTTTAGTTTTCACATTTGTGAATTTCCTAGATTCCACCTAAAAAACCTACTAGAACTGATAAATCAATTCATTAAAGTAGCAGGATACAAAATAAATATTCAGAAATGAGTTTTTTTTCTTATCGTCACCTGAGGATATGTTTATTAATTTTAGAGACAGAGGAAGGGACAGACAGACACCGAGAGAGACAGAGAGACAGAAAGAGAAATATCAACGTGAGAGAGAAATATCAGTTGGTTGCCACCATATGCACCCTAACGAGGGATCGAATCCACAACCCAGGTATGTGTGTGCTTTGACTGGGAATCAAGCCCACACCTTTTGCTGTGTGGGATGATGCTCCAACCAACTGAGCCACCTGGTTAAGTCCCCATTGCATTTTTATACACCAATAATGAACTATCAGAAAAGAAAACTAATAAAACAGTCTCATTTACAATTGCATCAAAAATAAATTTAACTAAGAAAGTAAAAGACCTTTACTCACAGAATTATAAGACAACTGAAGAAAGAAATTGTAGAAGACACAAATAAATGGAAGCATGTACTGTGTTCATGGATAGGAAAATTTATATTATTAAAATCCACCCTGGCTGGTGTGGCTCAGTGGATTGAGTGCTGGCCTGTGAACCAAAGAGTCGCCGGTTTGATTCCCAGTCAGGTCACATGCCTGAGTTATGATCCAGGTCCCCAGTAGGGGGGATGGGAGAGGCAACCACCCATGAATGTTTTTCTCCCTCTCTTTCTCCCTCCCTTCCCCTCTCTTTAAAAATGAATAAATAAAATATTTTTGATAAGTAAATTTTTTTTTAATGTCCATAGTGCCTAAAGCAATCTATAGATTCAATGTGATTCCTATCAAAATGCCAATGGCATATTTCACAAAACTAGGACACATAATCCAAAAGTTTACATGGAGCCACAAAAAGCCCCAAATAACACAGAAATCTTGAAAAAGAAGAACAAAGTTGGAGATATCATTCTACCTTATATCAAAGTATACTACAAAGCTATAGTAATCAAAAAAAGTTACTGACATAAAAACAGACATGCAGATCAAAGGAATAGAACAGAGAGCCCAGAAATAAACTCATACCTATGTGGTCAGTTAATACTTGACAAAGGAGGTAAAGACAGTTTATTCAATAATTGTTGTTGGGAAAATAGGACAGATAGATGCAAAAAAAAGAAAGAAACTAGACCACCTGCTTATACATTATACAAGAATAAATGCAAAACAGATTAAAGACTGAAATATAAGAGTCAAAACTGTAAAATTTTTAGAACAAAACGTAGGCAGTAAAAACTCAGACATTTCTCCTGGTAATATTTTTTCTGATATATCTCCTAGGGCAAGGAAAAATAAGAAAATAAGACTGCACCAACTAAAAAGCTTTTGCACAGGAAAGGAAATGATCAACAGAATGAAAAGACAACCCACTGAATGGGAGAACATATTCAAAATGATATATCTGATAAGTGGTTAATATCCAAAATTTATCCAATATAAAGAACTCATACAACTCAACACCAAAAAAAAAAGATCCAATTTAAAAATGGGCAAAGGAGCCCTAGCTGGTATGGCTCAGTGGATTGAGTGCCAGCTTGTGAACCAAGGGGTCACTGGTTCTATTCCCATTCAGGGCACATGCCTGGGTTGACAGCCAGGTCCCCAGTAGGGGGTGTGTGAGAGGCAACCACACATTGATATTTCTCTCCCTCCCTTTCTCCATCCCTTCCCCTCTCTCTAAAAATAAAAATAAATAAATAAATAAATAAATAAATAAATAAATAAATAAATAAATAAAATGGGCAAAGATCCCATTTTTAATGAATTAATACACACTTCTCCAAAGAGGACATATAGATGACCAATACTCATGAGAAGATGTTCAACATCACCAGTCATTAAACAGATGCAGATTAAAACCACAATGAGATATCATCTCGCACCTGTCAGAATGACTATCATCAATAAATCAACAAACAACCTGTGTTGGCAAAGATGAAGAGAAGGGGGATCCCTAATGCACTATTGGTGGGAATGCAGACTGGTGCAGCCACTGTGGAAAACAGTATGGTGGGTCCTCAAAAAATTAAAAATGAAATGCCTTATGACTGAGTGATTTCACCTCTGAATACATACTTGAAAGAACCCAAAACGCTAATTCAAAAGAACATAAGCACCCCTATGTTCATTGCAGTATTATTGTCAATAGCCAAGATATGGAAGCAGTCCAGGTGCCCATCAATAGAAGAGTAGATAAACAAGCTGTGGTACATTTACACAATGGAATATTACTGGGCCATAAAAATGAAATCTTACCACTTGTGACAGGATGGATGGACCTACGTGGTATTATGGTAAGCGAAATAGGTCAGTTGGAGAAAGACAAATACCATATGATTTCACTTATACATGGAATCTAAAGAACAGAATAAATGAACAAACTCAACAGAAACAGACTCATATATATAGAGAACAGACTGATGGATGCCAGAGGGGGTTGGGTTGGTGGACTAGGTGAAAAACTGAAGGGATTGATCAGTACAGATTGATAGTCACAAAAAGCCATCGTGATGCAAACTACAGGATAGGAAATATAGTCAATGATATTGTCATAAGTATATATAGTACTAGGTGGATACTGGAAATATGGTGGGGGGAATACTTTGTAAAGTATATGATTGGCCCACCACTATGCTGAACACCTGAAGCTAATAATGATGTTGAATGTAAACTGTAACTGGAAAAATTTTAAGACTCTAAGTTTCCACATATTTCTGAATTTCCCAAGGTTTTTTTTTTTCTGATACTGATATTAGTTTTATTCTGTTGTGATTGAAAAAGATAACACCTCTTGATTTCAGTCTTTCACACTTTATCGAGACTTGTTTCTGGCCTCACATATGGACTTTACTGAAGAATCTTCTATCGCACATGAGAAGAATGTATGTTCTGCTGGTTTGGGGTGAGGTGTCCTATATGTCTGCTGGGTTGAGTTGCCTTATAGTGGTGTTCAAGTTTTCTGTTTACTTATTGATATCCTGACTGGTTGTTCTATCCATCATTGAAAGTGCAGGCGCTGCCTCTCTCTGAAAAAGGAATGTTATAGCTCCTTCAGGAGTGCAGGTCCAGTCTTCCCTTGCAGTTTCAACAGCAGCAGCAAGATCTGAGCTCTCCTCAGGCAGCGCCTGCTTTATCCGTCTGTGGTGGACCCAGTGCTGGATTCCTGTCAGCTTTAGGGAAGAGTGTGTTGTCAGAAGGAGGTCCATTAGTCAGCGGACTGCTGTTCAGGACCTCAAGTCTTCCAGGTCTTTAGTAAGACTCAGTGTCTCAACTGGAATGGGTGTACCTTCAGACAGGTAGATAGACTTGAAATGAACAAACTTGCACGAAGCTGTGTTTGCTCTAATGTCGTACATATTGTTTGATTTTTCATTCATGTTCGAAATCTGAAGAGGGTGTTCCTAAAACAGAAACTTGGAAGTGTCTCCCATAAACTGTCTCAAAAGGGCTTCATTTTAGCCCATTCTGGGAGCCACCCAAATCCAGAGCAAGGCAATAGGGAGAGCCTGGTTCCATTTCAAACATGTTTCCTGCCATGTTTTTTCAGGCTCTTCTTTATTGTGTGGTTCATTTTCTCTATCTTTTCTGTAGATTGAGGTCTCCAAGATGCATGTAATTTCCTGTAGTGCCCATCCTACCTTCTGGGAGATTTCTGTAGTGAACAGTGGTCTTTGAGGCTTTTTTGCCAAATGTGGGGGTTATAGGAAGACTGTGATGGCCAAATTAAGCCTGCTTTTAAGTATTTCTGCAATACTGGTTGAATTCCCTCTAGAGCTTCCTTTTAAGAAGGTATTATTTCTTCCGTGGGATCTGCACCCGTTCTTTTAGGTTAATTTTTATGGGTTGGATGTTAACCGCCCTGCCTGGGGTTCTGCAGCCCAGATGGCTCCATCGACCTGCCCAGAGATCTCAGGTGGGAAGAGTTCACCTCTGGGTCCTTCCAGGCAAGTCAGGAGTGCCTGGATCTGGGCAGCATGTTCCGGTGGGACCTCTAGACATAGTTGCTGCTTCTCAGGGGGGAAGGTTATTTGTGCATGCAGTTTACAGTGGAATGGGGCAGCCTGGTGTAGAGAGAAAACTCTGTTTAAGTTTTTGAAACTCAAGCTGCCATTCTGGAGGTTGAAGGAACGCCTGTTTTTATAACTGTCCAGTCACTTGAAGAACCAACACCACAGCTGAACTTTTCTTGGGTAGTTTTGTATTTAGCAATGTGTGGCTTCTGTGTCTACAAGGAAGTCAATCAGCTTGTTCCCCACTGTCACTTGCACCCTGGGCTCCTGTGGGGAAATAGTAATAGGTCAGGAGATACCTAGGAGAGCCCCTGGGCTTCCTCATTTGTTACCAGATTTGCCATTCCTTTCTAACCTTTTTCAGCAAGGGTTTCTCTCTTTTTTATTTTTCTTTTTGAGCTCTGGGCAGTCCTTTCTCCACTGGCCTTCCTCTTTGCAACAGGTGCATTGGTTGGCACCCAGTGGGTCTTTTCCTTTTCCTTTTGGATCCCACCTCTCCTGGTTTTCCCACACTGATTCTAAGAAAGTGGTGGCCCGCTTCAATTTGCTTGTTTCCCAAGCAAATTGGGATGGTAAACTTTAAAAGCTATGCCCACCAGCTTGGAGGGATTTATTCCCAATGCCCCATCTAAATTTAGGAGTTTCCTTCTGATATCTGGGGCCTTTTGCCCAGTAAAAGTCATGTTTACCATTCAGACATTTTCTGGTCCCTGTGGGTCAGCATCAGCATGCTTCTGATAGGCCTGATAGATCCTCTCTAAAAAATCAGAAGGGTCTTCATTTGGTTTTGTTGAATGGCCTGTACCCTATTCTGGCTCCTTTGTTTAGCACTCCTTTCTTAACCCCTTCCAATAAGCACCATTTGTAATGTTCCAGGAAGCCTAGGTTCCTGCTATTAGTGCCCAGATGGGTTCTGTCAAGGGAATCACCCTGGCTATGTCAGGGGTCCCATTGAGATTCTCCTGAGGGAGGTGATGAGCTTCTTCATTAGCCCTATTTATAACTAGTTGCCTTTCGTTTGCCATTAGCAAGATGTTAAGGAGAGCCTGTATGTCTGCCCAGTTTCAATGGTGAGTGGAAAAGGTGGAGGTGTAAGATCTGCCATTCCCTGAGGATCCTCCCTGTATGAGGGGTTGGAATTCTTCTAATTTAGTAACTCTGAAGTGGATAATGGAGTGGGGGCCCAATAGCAGTTAGAGGGCTGGCCTTCCCAGTTTATTACACCCGGAAAGTGTCGTCTCAAAGGGAATTGCTCCACTTCAGAGAGGGCTGCTCCCTGGCTAAATTTGGTGCTCTGCCAGGTCCTTGAGGGGGATACCATTCCTTTGTCATGTGCGGGTGGGGCTGTTGCTCCTCTAGGCCCTATTTCAGGGGTATCTAACAGTAGGGTGGTGGTGAGGGAAATTTTCCTGCTGCTAATCCTGGGTCCCCTGGGTTCAAAGCATTAAAGAGATTCATATTCTCATTTTTCTTTTCTTCCTGTGCTCTACTATCAGGAAAGTGTTTTGAAGCCAATTCCCTTCTCTGCATCATTAGGTCGTTCCCTTTCTTTGCTGAATTCTTATGGCATAAAGATATACACACATGGACATAAGGGATTTCGTCCCATTTCCCTGATCATTGGCAAAACAATTATAACATATG
>PVKM010032243.1:0-16477 GCA_004027735.1 Carollia perspicillata
TAATAAATGTACAGGTCAAATGAAAGCCCAAAGGTCTGCGAGTTCGGAGTATTCAGTGGGAAATAGGAAATAAAGGTCTGAATATCAAGAGTGAGGTTGGCTTAGAGAAATGGGTGGAGCATCATCGATATTCAGCTATTGAAACCTTTGCAGTCCATGAGAAGCAAAGCTAGAAAAATTGAAGTAAGAAAGGAAAGCGGGAACCACAAGCATTAAAGGGGGCACGCTGAGGAAGAAGTGCTGATGAGGGGTCAGAGATGGTGCTTTCTCAAATCTATACCCCCTTTATACTGGTGCTCTCTCCAGTGCTGCCTCTCCTTGGCTGTGCAGCCTTGACCCTCATGCGTACCCTGGCACAGCTCCTGATATCTGTAGAGCAAGGAAAGGAGACTCACTCATTCCCAACCTGGGCTCCCAAAGGCAGTGACAGAGCTCTTTGAAATAGATTGAAACTCCATATGATTTTCAGTATTACAAATTTACAGTTCACATTGCAGGTTGCCCCTGTTTTTAAATCCTTCAAAATTCAGGATCTGTAGCTAAAATAATGAAAGAACCCTCACTGGTTAAAACATTGCAAACCATTTGCCCAGATGGTTATTAGAGTTTCTTTTAGCTCTGAAAACTTATCTCAGTGAATATTTGCAGTGGCTGGTTTTTCACATAAAATTTATATTGCACCAAACAATATTCCCATGGTTCCCAGCCCTAAGAATGGAGCCTGCCGGCAGATGCACATGGACCATTAGCTCTGCAGTTTACATAAAATGCAACGGTAACTGTCTTCTTTGGTTTGTTAAAATCCAAAACATAGGCCCCGACTGAGTACCTCAATTCCTTACAGCATCGTTCCTGTATGCCAAGGTTGTGGGTTCCATCCCAGGTCAAGGCAGAGCAAGAATCAACCAAAGAATGCATAAATAAGTGGAACAACAAATTGATTTTCCTTCTCTCTCTCTCTCTCTCTCCCTTCCCTTTCTCCCTCCCTCCATCCTCCTCTCTCTCTCAAATCAATTTAAAAAGACCAAAGACCTAGAATTTGAAATCAGTCATTTCCTGAGAGGAAGGAAAACGGCATGATGAAAGAAAGACTCGTTGACACGAATTTCTGAAAGAAGTCTGGTTTATTGCTGTCTAGCTAGGAATCAGATTTTTGTTTAATTAGAAGGCTCTTGGAAGAAACTAAAATTAGCCTTCTGACATAACACTTTCCTTCTTTGTAAAAGGGATAGGATCACAATTCCTCTCACCTAGTACTTCACAGATCTCTCCCAGAGAACATTTCTAAAATAGCCTCTTTGTTCTTTTGAACATTGGGGATCAAAACTAAGGTCATTTAAAAACAGTCACTGACATAACCCATTATTTTTAATAAGAAAACTATTTTACCATTAAAAACTTGCTTTCAAAATTATATCAGATATTGAAACTGTATAAAATATAAACAATAGATTTTACTTTTAGATTACATATATAATATATATTTACACACACATACCTTATTAAGAAGAAAGCTCTGACATTGTATAAATCAAAAACAAAACAGAAAGTTGGTTGTGTCAGGAGCCAAGTTTTAAACTAATGATGGTGAAAATTTTAAATAGTGGGAAAACAATTGAGATTGAATGTATTCCTTGGATACACCAGTGAAAAAGTACATTGGCCAGGATTTGATGAAAAGCTGAGAATGCACAGAATCCTCAAATATTAACATTTTTACCATTTCATGATTAGCATGCAGAGGAAAATATGGAAATTCTGTGTTTCAGAAATGTATCTCACTTTTCAGAAAAACAAATATTTAAATACTCTTTCTTGCAGAAACAAGTTTGGCAAACGTGAAAACTCAAGTCATATATACCTTTTACTTTTAAAATTTTTAATATTTCATTCATTTTATTATATTTTGAAAGGAGAATTAATGGCTCAAATATTTATAAAGACTAGGATATTCTTGTAATATGAATGTGTAAGTGAATATAATGGAAATTAAAATGCATTTTAAACCTGTAGATTTTTCAGACTGCTAATCTTAGTTGATTGCTTCATCAGTTAAATGTTAATATCAGTAAGCTAATTCCTTCAATTTTATTTCAACTTAAGTCCACAGACTGATTTGACAGTAGCTCAATAAAAGAGCCATGTAGTATTCTAAAGTTCAATATATACATTAAGTTAATTAAGAGGATAACATTTCTCTTCTCCTGCTACATGTTTTGTAGTGAGTATAAACAAATACTTGTAGCCCGGAATAGCTCATTTTTGGAGTAGCTTTTGTTCTTTTGCCTCTCAAAGCACACCAGAAAAGGATACTTACACAAGCTATGCTATTCACACTGTGTCACCAGCCTATTATCTACCACAAATAAGGAAATGACTGGGCAGGTGGTCTGAAGTTGGCTGTGGCCAGAGCAGTCTCTGAGCTGGTGGATAACACTTCCATGGGATTTGGAAATAGCTCAGATTTTCAGTGCCTTTCATTAGGAGCAGGTACCAAAGAATGTTTGGATTTTCTACAGCAAATAGTATTTTTTAATTAATGTTGAGATTTCAGAGAATACAAAAAGACTATTTTCTTTTGGAGTGGGCCCTAAAGAAGGAAAAACTAATAGGGATTATTTAGATATCTGTAAAACATCAAGGATGGCAGGTTTGCATAATACAGTCTTTCCAGTAATCTGGAAATTACCTGAGGGTTTCAAGTGGCTGCTGAATTAGTTTATCCTACCTTATGAATATAAAGTATAATCTTCCTACATCCAAGCAGACAAATATCAACATAGTGTTTGAGTTTTCATCTAAAATTTGTTTTTTTAGTTAGGCCCATTAGAAGGATATATTTATCATTTCACTATATGGAATAGAATTAGCAAAATGATCTGCTGTTTTCATTTGAAAATTGAACTGCTGAGAATGACATGTATACTTGGCACTAACTTCATAAGGATAGGAAAATAAAGTAAGTTTTTGACAATGTATCATACTGTTTATATAAATACAAAAAGAATGAAACCTTGTCACTGGTAAAGACATTGATGGATCTAGAGGGCATTATGCTAAGTGAAATAAGTCAGACAGAAAAACAAATACCATATGATTCCACTTACATATGAATTTTTTTAAAAACCACAAAACAACTGAATAAACAAAACAGAAACAGACCCTTAGATGTAGAGAACTAGGTGATGGCTACCAAAGGGAAGGGGTTAAGGGATGGGAAAATATATAAATACATGCTTAACTCCCAATAAAATGTAAATTTAGAATAAGCATGTTAAAACATTGTTTTGTGTTTATAGTATCATTTACCCTAGGGCAGTAGAAGTGCTTCTAATAATAGACATTTTGTGCTCAGATTTACCACATGAAGTGCTCTGGAACAACTATTGTTTACAGATTGGAACATTTAGTCAGGATTATATTCATATAAACAAATAGACCATCATGGAGAAACCTTGATTGTTAGTTCGCTGTTGACTCTCTTCAGTCTTTATTTTATTAATTTGTAAAATTTTGATCCAACTGTGTGCTAACATAGCTTAAAAGCATTAAATAGCGCAAAAAGTCTAGTAAAGAATAACTGCACCCCTGGCTGGCATGGCTCAGTGGATTGAGCGCCAGCCTATAAAGCAAAAGGTCACCGGCTTGATTCCTGGTAAGGGCACATGCCTGGGTTGCAGGCCAGGCCCCTACTGGGGCTGATCTATGTTTCTCTCTTTCTCCCTCCCTTCCCCTCACTCTAAAAAATAAATAAATAAAATCTTTAAAAAAACCCTGCAGTTCCTTCCCCAAGCCTTTTCTTCCCAGAGATTGGCACCCCAGAGACATAATACTCCCAAATACGCAATAGCATAGTTCTCATACAATTTTACCTTTCTATGAATTAGTTAATCAATATTCATGTTAATTTTCCCCTTTGAGTTACAGTAAATGAAACCAGGATCCTCCCAACCCCTAAAAACACATGTGTACACATGTACACACAAATCCTTCTTATCCAAACTCCTAAACTACTAATGCTACAAACATCAATTAGTAGTTTTTATACTATTATCATGATAGTCATTCATGATCTAGATTTTCACTATAATTTCTTGAACAACTTTTTATTCTCAAAGTTAATAATTTTTTCTAATATACATGGTTTCCATGTATCTATTCTTTACTTTCCTTTATCAAACCTCTTGTTACAGAACAGTCACATACACACACAGGGGCCCGGACTCCGGAGGATGGAATACTAATACTGTCCAGACCACCTACTGGGTTCGTGTGTCTGCCGCCAATTGGAAAGATATCTCTCAATGCCAGAGATTTGTGAAAAGGAAAGGAAATGTTTATTTAAGGCTATACAGACTTAGAGTAGTGATCTAACACTTTCATTAAAATATCAAAGTCCTTTAAGATACCCACAGATGCACTCAGCAGTTCCTGTCTCTCCCTGCCCTAATTCAGGGTACCGTAACTCAGGGAAAGAGCACATCTCCGTGTTTCCAGGCTGCTGGCACCATCAGCCATGTCGCTGTCCAGGCAGGATATCCAGTTAATCCAAAGCCATGTGGCACCTTCTCATGGTCTACTGGCAAGAGTTCTTTGTACCCATTTTTCCAGGCAAAGTCTCTTCTTTCCTCCACCAGAGCTGCAGGGGTGTGCACTCTGGCAAAACCTCGTGGTTCCCTTTTTCACCAAAGCTGCCAAGGGATCTGCACTCTCCCTAAGACCACGTGGTTCCCCCCAATGGCTGCTGTGTCTGGGTTTAAATCCCCACACCAATCTTCCTCTGTACCCCTATTTTTGACTCCTCCTACATTCAGTTACACCTGCCAGCATCCCTGTATTATCCCAACTTTACTGGGCTGCCATCGTGAGTCTGGGCAGATATGGAGCAATATTCTGGAGCCAGTCTTCTTCCAGCTCCCACACAGGCACTGTAACTCGGGGGACCTGCCCCCCACTTCCATCTCGGAGGGAAATGTCTTCCATCCCCCTGGCTCCAAGCATGGCCACAGCTATCTAACATATCCAAGTGACCCACCAAAGGCCATAGATATGTTAAATGACCATGCCATGGATTAGCTGCAAGGCTGTGGCTGTACGAAACAGCCCTGCATGCCCTGCTCCATGTGTCCCCTCCCCCAACTCACACCTGTGGGGGAAGGGGTGAGGACATCCTATATGTCTCTCTAATATTTCCTAAACACCTTGAGTTCTGTGCCCCATTCCAAATCCCTTTTGGGGGCCCCCCTCTTGGCTGCACCCTGTATCACTATCAATGCCTTTTCAAATAATTTTAAAATATTAAAAATTACCATATAATCTATTAGCTTTCCCCCAACCCTGGTGTCTTTTCTCCTGGAATACTCTCCTCTTCCCCCTTCTCACACTCAATTAATAATTTGATAAGTTGTAGAATTCACTGTTGATAATCATCATCCCTCAAATTTTAATGTTTCTTGATATCCAGTGTTTTCTTAGAATTCAGAAACTGTTACTTTTTCTGTTCCCTTTCATGTGTTTTGCCTTTACATACCCTTTGTAATCTTAATTATTTACTTTTTATCCCTAGAGTACTGAGATTTCAAGGTGATTCATATTGGTGTGAATTTCTTTAAATATTAGTATAATCATCACCTTAGTTATTCAATAAACCCTCTCAATCATGCCCTTTGTTATTCTCTAGTTGTGTTAATTTTTTTAATTATTTCTTTTTTGTTTTGTTTCTACAGTGCTTATAAATCAGATGTTGAACCTTTGAAATTGATTCTAATTGTCTCATTTTCCAACTTCTTCCCCTTGCATCATTGTTTTTATTCTGAAAGATTCCCACAAGTTTATTTTCCAGATTTTCTATTAGAAGTCTAATTTTTGTAATGTTTGGTCTTTGGCTGCTCTAGCTTTATAGCATTGTACTTTTGTTTCCCAGATACATTTTCTCTTTGATAACTCTGAGATATTTAGTGTAATTTTTCTTTCTCTCATGATCCTTTTTCTAATGTGCTTGCTTCGGTCCCCTTTTTTCACACAGAGGCTAACCAAATGTCCCAGGATCCTTAGTTAAGCATTCATATTTGAAGATTAAAACCAAACAGAGAATATTGAAGCTCTTAGTGTAGGAATAGAATTTATTTGATTGATTAACTTACAGTAAGTTGGTTTTTTCAGTGGGAGACATCAGTATTTGTATTACTACTTTCCATTCTTCCCCATGGGGTTTTTAGACTCCTTGATTTCTTTCCCAAGAGGTGTATCCTTGTGGCTGAAGGTTTGGGATCAGATCAAAGGGTCCAACCACCATGTTTTTAGACTCTCACCACATCCCATATTTAGCCCTGATCTTTGCCTTATCTCTTCACTCTTCTCTGTATCCCTGTATTAAGAACCACTGCGGTTTAGTTTCTCTTGAAAATAAACACTTGGTTTGTTTTCCCTGTTTGTAGATACCTTGTTTCTTAAGATAGGGAAGAAGACTAGAAAACACCAGATCCACATGCATTCTTTGAACCAATCCTCCATTTCAAATAACTTCAAACATTACCTGGTGTCTCCTAACACTGAGCTACCCAGGATGTTATGGCTGTATTGATCGATTCCCTATTGTTCTCCCTCTGTCTAGGCATTTGGATGGAAGCTTCTTTCATGAGGTTAACTCAGTTACTACTCTTCCTGTTTCCCTTTTGGTCCTCCTGAAATTGCTCCTCCTGAATCTCGGCTGATGATATTCCTGTTTCTTTTTCTCTTTGAATATTTAAACACTCTTTATTCATTTGCACTTATTTTAGCAAGGTGTTTGCAAGTAGAGAAAATGCATGAGATCAACCCAACGTTTTTAATGGTGCATTGTTTGTTAATTTCACAGATATTTGTTTCATCAATTTGCCTTTTAATATATTGACAGATGTTACTGAGGGCATTTAAGATGATAAATCCCATCATTCTAGAGTCTATTTCTAGGGTAAAAATATGACTTAAGTCTGAAAATGTAAAATAAGCCCACCTGGAATTTTAGTCTATAATGTGTGTGACAGGACTAAGAACTGCCCTACACTAAGAAGGCACTCTGGAAGTCCTTTGGCATAAAAAGGGTGACCATGATAAATCTGAATAATTTAGGAAAAACTAGTTGCTAAATTTAATGAACTCTGAGAAAAAACAAGGTTGTTGTGGCACAAAAAAATAGATTCAGTTTATTTACAAAATGACTGTCACCAAAGAAAAACCCCTCACCTATACAACACTTTATCTGTCAATGTTACTGCTGTACATTAAGACATAGAGTAAACCCAGGCTATTAAAGAGCAAAAGAAACACAAATTCACATTTATTGATGTCCTCAAATTATTTTCACAATTGTATTTAAAAGAACAATAGTGAATAAAATATTCATGGATAAATGTTTAACATTTTATTTATTATAATGTTTGTTGTGATCTATTTCTCAGTACTTCCCACAAATAAAGCTTAATTGTGCTTCTAAGACAACAGCTAGAAAGAATGACAATACAGTTTTTGCGAAATGATTATTAGTAAGAGGATTTATAAGTGTAGTTATGGGTAATGTCTTTAATACTTATCCAGACTCTAGGACTCGTTTTGATAGAGTTTATATAGAGCAGTGTAGAGTTCAATAAAATTAAATTTTAAGGTGTATTTTTCTATGCCTAAGGTAACTTAGTGAAAGAGTAAAGAACTGAAATGAAGCAAAACCAAAACACCTATTTGCCTAATTATTAAACTTAAGTATATTTTACCTAGTCCAAAAACTAATTTGATAGGCTCCCATGCCTTGCATGTTTTAGAGGTTACTTAATTACTTCCCCAGAGACAGACATCCAGGTGATCTCGTTTCCAGCTACCACCAGCAGCACTGTGATATACATGTTCACACATACCCTCTTAAAGATCTGTGTGAGAAACTGAGGTGCAGATTGCTGGGTTGTCAGTAGGGCAATCATTTAACTTATCCACCACACCGAAATAATTTTGAGAGTGGAGAGAGCATTATTAACAATTATACTGGAACAGCAACATCACCAGAAACTGATCAGGCCAAGGTATAGATTCCTCTGAATCACAAGTTGCTTGCATATACTTAATATACTATTAGCCTGTTCTCTAGCTGACAAGGTAGTACCTGTTAATACTCAGTATTTTTAAATTTCTAATTTTGCAACTTGATATGTGCATTGTTGCTTTCATTTGCATCTATATGCACATGTTTGTAAGCTATAGTCTTTTCTATCTTTTAATTTCAAATTCATAGGTTTTAATTTTTTGACTTTAAATATGCATTTGGTGTCACATTTAGATTTAGATATTATTTGCCCTCAATTTGTCACCTGTCCATTAACTTGTTTTGAATAAAAATCCTTAATTTGATATAATGAATCAATTAGCTTTTTACCTTTTTCAGGGGGAAAAAACTATAAGTTGTCTTATGAAATTTGTTTAAGAAATATTTCACCATCTTAAGGTCACAAAAATGTTTGCCTATGTGTTTTTTTCCATTGACTATGTTTGTTGGCCTTTCATAATTAGGAATATAATCCTCCTGGACTTTAATTTATAATTAGCTTACACTAGGGTCTCGACTTTTTCTCTATATGAAAAACCCAGTTTTGACCACAAAGTTTTTACTTTGTTTCTAGACCTTAATTTCAACTAAGAAGTATTTACCTACCAAGCACCCTTGTATTTCTTCAAATAATTAATATTTTCCTCTACATGGTCTCTCTTTTTAACCCTCACACTAAAAGAATCTGTCCTTGCTCAGATATTAAAAGACACTTGGTGGTAGCAGGGTTCAGCTGTCGGAGAGCACAGGCTGCCTGAGATTTAGGACTGTGCAGCCTGCCAATCCCTGGTCAGTTCCTGTGCCTCCGATATCGTTGGCTGAGAGACGAATGCCATTTTAACACATGGGGATCAGAAAGGAGCCAGACAGTTCCTGAGGGTGAAGTTCAATGCTTACCTTTACTTCTTTCTATAATATCAGTTTTTGAAAACCTAGCCCTCATTTTTAGATGGGGAAAAGTGCCATGCTCTTAGATCCAGAAAGTAAAGTTGAAAGCTGACCTTCTTTTGAATTATTTCGATGTCTTGTCATCTATTTTATCTTGGCTTTAATAAAGCTAAATTTTAGTTGCCTTAGGATTTATACTACATACCTTTTTAACTCGCTACAGCCTATCTTCAAGTAATGTTATACCACCTGCATGTAATATGAGAACATTACGATGGTAGACTTCTATTTTCCCTCCAAATGTCTGTGCTGTTGCCATCTTCTCCTAGCTCTGTGTGCTCCAGCCTACCCTGGCTTCTCTCCAACACCTGAATGGGTCATGCTACAACTCTCTCTGGGCCCTTTGCACATATGCTTTTCTCCTTCTGGGATATCCTAGCTTTACTCCTTCTCCTCCTACATGATTTTTTTAAAATCATTTAGCCCTCATCTCATTCCTCTGTTACTCAGGAGACACCGGTTTGATTTCTCCATTTAACCCTATAACATTCCATAATATTCCTTCTCTCTGGAGCTCTATTCCATTGTTATTTACCATTATTTATGAAATTGTATAATCAATATAATTGGACACCATATTTGTTTGAAAACCAGTGTATCACTAAGCACCTAGTACAGTTCTTACACATTCATGTACTTACCAAATATTTATTAATTTGATGATGAACCAGCAAAGTCGCTTTGTTTCATACATTTTGTTTATTTTTATTTTAATCCCTTGAAAATTTTTTATGGATTCTTCTACGCTTCCATTTATCTTTCCCATGTGACTGATGGAGTTGGAAGAGGTTTAGATGTATCTGTCTAGATGAGAGGAGGTGGATACCATGTTTGATGACAGCATCTAGTGCCATGGGGCATTTCCCAGATGAATGGAAAGGATATGCTTGCTAATCTTGGCTTCACATATATAGATATAGATATACATATACACATGTATATCTATATAATTATTGATATTAATCACTGTTAATAGCAATATGTTACATATATAGGTATATTTAATATATTATAAATAAATATAAGCAAATATGTAAATATAAGGATAGGTATTTATTTTGTATATTAAATAAATAAATTCCTTTACATATATATATATATACAGAAAATGCATAGAAGAACTAATAAATTAAGATGTATTATGAATTAAGAAATGCCACAGAAAAGATATCTGTAACAAAAATCTGGATTGGAACATGCCTTTCTTCATGTCTATATTATATGAACATATAGTCATTATTCTTCCTGAGGTAAGGTTAAAAATGATTCAAAGATAGTAAGTACATAAGGATCTACAAAAAGAGAATTTTAAAAACATTTTAGCAGCTCTAAAATGGGAAGTGAATAAAAATAGTAACAGCAGTTCCTTGGAGCATTTTCATCCTTTCAACTCAACAACTATTTATATTCGTTGAGCATCATGTATGGGTAGACAGGGAACATGTGCTCTGTGCGGTGAAGCACATGATAAATAAAAAACCAACTCTGTCTTCAGAGAGCTTTCCATATGGAGGGAAGGGGCTTTGCCAACACAGCTACAACAAAAGGCAGAAGCCAATAACAATGTTGATTTCCATGAGTTGGATCTATTCAGTTGTACCAGGAACTTAACTAACCTTATCTTAATGTGTATAATAGTCTTTCAGAGGAATATATAACTTAGCATTCCAGCATTTACAAGTATATTAATTAAGGGACAGAGGAATTAAGAAATTTCCCTATGGTTACTCAGTGGTAGAGCCAGAATTAAAATACGGATCTTATGACTCCTAAGTTCTAGCGTATACAAGTTTTGATGATGCTAATAAGCCTGGAAGATTTATAAATTCTTTTCTCTCAAAGCTATACCAAATAGACCATAAGTCTGCTTTTCAGAAACATTCAGCTATAATGGTCATTTTTTACTTAGATTTGTGTGTTATCAGGCTTAAATTTGTAAGTTGGCTTATAATTACATATTAACTCACTGATTTTGAAGTCCAGGACCATAAATCTTATATAGATGTAGTTGAGTTTGATACTACATCAAATAGCACATAAAAACTGAATGTGTATTACTTCAGTACACCAAATTTGAAGGGATAACGTCTTCACATTATACCAGGGAGAGTCGTTTAAGTTCATATTCCTCCCCCACGCCCACCTCCCACATCTGAGGAACTAGAATGCGGGCCACGCCACCAAAGCCAACATGCATTACACACAGGGTGCGGCAAACAGAGGTTTACAGGTGTTCACGTGAAAAATAATACAACAATTAATAAATAAGAATACGAGAATACATTGTGTTTTGCATACTCACAACTGTAAACCTATGTTTACCCCACCCTGTATTAGGATGGGAACGCACTCTGAGGAACTGAGAAAAACCAGAGTCACTATAACAAAATGAACAAGGCTCAGAGAGTAGCAGGCAGGATCTAGATTCCCTCTTGCTCCCCTAAAGCCCTGGACTTTTGGAAAATAACGTCCAGGAGCAGACACAGAGGCTGCCTGCTTTTAATCCTGCGGCAGTAGCTGAGGTAGCAAGCAAAGAGTGGCCTCCACCCTTGAATGGGTCTAGCGGAGGAGCCCAGCAAACATTTCAGAAATATTGTCATGTATATTATAATCAGTAACAGCATTATCTAAGATGATGTTACATTCCTTCAGGAACAATAATATGTGTGTGTGTGTTTAGATACTTCCCTCAATTTCCATCTCCTATGGGAACAGAATTTTTATGCCGCCTTGTCATTCAAGAACCCATCACTGAAGAATCCCATCATTACATCATCTATCCCCCTCACCCAAATACAAATTAAACCTTTGAGGGTTATATTAATTTTGTAAGGCTACTGTAACAAATTACTACCAACCAGACAGCTTAAAACACCATAAATGTATTCTTTCAAAAATTCTGGAAGCTCTATTTTTTTGAGGGAATAATTCGAGCTTCTGGTGGTTGCCAGCAATCCTTGATGTTTGCTGGTTTATACCGGTTTGATCCCGATCTCTGTCTCTGGCTTCACATGGCATTCTTCCTTTGTGTCTCTGTGTCTCCAGATTTTTCTCTCCTTATAAAAGCACCAGTCACTAGGTTTAGGATCCATCCAATGTGACCTCATCTTAACTTCATTATTTCCTGATAAGGACCCATTCACAGATACTGGGTAGTTAAAATTTCAGCAGGTCATTTAGGAACATAATTCAGTCCACCAAAATGAGGTGGGTGTGGGAGTGCTAATCTCAACTAGGTGGTCAGAAGTACTAAGTCAACGTATATAAAAATTGTTCTAGGATTCATTTGCATTGTTAAAGGACTTTGTAACACAAATGTGTGGATCCTAACAAGTGGCTGGGATTAGAGCTTTCCTGGTCCCTGCTTTCTGTCCAGAGCTCTCAGCTCCTCACTTTCAGCAAACCCAAGGCCGAGCGTCTACATCCCTACCCATGCACCAGAGTGGACCACCTGCGAAATGAAGAAACTTAGGTTGTTTATCTTTTTTATCTTTCCTTTAGTAGTGTTTTCACTTTTATGGTAAATACTTAAATATTTTTAGATGAAATTATATAAATAATGGCTTTATATTTCATTTCAATTTCCCCATGTTAATTTTCCCATGTTAATGTGGATTTATATCTGAACAGTTCTCAAACATGCTGTATCTATAAAAGACATATGAAGAATATGAAGGACATTCATGCAAAATTTTCACTGCAGAAAACTATACACATGTAAATGGTTTTCATAGGCATGGATTTCTTTTCTTCCAAAAACACTTCCTAAGTGTAAATGAGAAGACTAGGAACAAGTTTAGAGAGTCCCTATAGCTTAAATCAGGTAATCTGGGTTCTTCTGTGCTGCTTCGCAGAGCCAGTCTCTAGTCATTGTTGCGGAGCACTCACCCCTGGAAGGGGTGAGGACAGAAGAATGTGCTACCTTTACTTAGGCCACGAAAATCCTGAAATTCAAGTTTTAAAAGGGCTCCAAGGGAGATGAATGCATTTTAACACAAAATGCTTTTCCCTATATGCAGTGGCTCAGAGTACAGCTTTGTTATAAATCACCCTACATTCTGAATTATATAGTGTATTTCATTACTTAAAATAACTTGGTTCATATTAAATCACATTCTATCAATACACAGCTCAAAACATTGTATTTAATGCAACATTTGCAGCTAAAGTTGGATTAGATTCTTTTTCTTTTCCCAGAACATTATTTGAGGATTAGCATTTAATAAGAAGTTTTGATTTTTAAAAACTTTTCATCAGTTTAAATGCAACTTTACAAAAGAGTAAATACATGATTTTAAAGTAAGTTGTCATGGTATAAAATATCTGTTTACATTTAGATTAGCATTTCTTTGTTGATCATAATAAAAAGCTAAATTCATTATTTTGATTACTGATTTTCCAAGAGACTTTGGTCTGAGCTATAGCTTAGTTTGATAAATAAAATTTATAGTAAAACATTTATTTTTATGCAATTACATTACACCCAAAAATATTTTAATAGTTATTTAAATAATCACATGAGTTTCTATAGTTGCTTTTATTCAGCTGTTTTGAATATTCTGGAACTTACCTCATTGTGGTATTTTACAGCATTCTCCCCAAACACCTGCAACAACTTCCACTGGGAGAGAGAGGGCTTGTTATATATGGAAGTTCTGGGTCCTACCCCACACACTTATTTATCAACACCTCTCTTGAAAATATAGTTCATGAATCTGTTTATAAAGAAAAGTGTCCAATAGTTTTACTTGTTATTGTCATAGACAAAAAAGAAAAGAAATAACGTCATCAAACATCTGTCCCTGGTCTGTCGCCTGTCTTTGGTCCCAATTAGACATCTCGCTCTGGATGAGTATGAGGGTAGATTTAGGATTCATACAGTCTTTATCATGACTTTACTTTCTATCTCTCATTTTCGGGTTCTTCGTCTAGGGAGGGTTTTAACTAGTAGGATCAGAAATCAAAATATCAGCTGAACAAGCAAGAAGGGCACTTGCTTCTTGGGAACAGCCGCTGGACCTCAGCCCAGTGCCCATCCTCTCTGTCAGAAGCCCCTGGGCTACTGACTGGCTCGTCTCTCACAAATCAGGACATATTGTTCATTGAAGTAATTACACCAACATCCCCTCAAATTTAGAGAAACAAGGGGGTGAGGTCCTTAAACTTTATTTATTCAATTTAAAGGCAGAAACAAAATTAAACCAGTTTTAATCTCCTATTTCAGTGACACTTAAAAAAGAGATTCCAGAGTCCAAGAGAGTCCGAACCAGAAAGTGGCAAACTGTGGTCTGTGGGCTAAGTCTGACCGGCTGCTAGGGTTTGCAAACAGGGTTTACTGGAACACAACCACAGGATTTGTTTGTGTCTGCCTTCACACCACAACAGCAGAGGTGAGGAGCTGTGACAGAAACTGTGTAACAGATGAGTACCTAAAGAACAGGTTTGACTTGACCTCTTGGCCAGTGATACTTAAAATATTTGCCATCTGGATCTTTACAGCACGGTTGACTAATCCCATGTCTAAACCCAAACAATCCTGATGGATTTTCTCCAGTTTTGAAGGCAAAAATACTCATAAATGGAATTCCATAAAAAGATGTCTCATAGGAGTAGAAAATTCAAATAAAGTAATTACTAGTAAGGTGATTGGATCAGTAATCTAAAGTTCTGCCAACAAAGAAAAGCCCTGGACCAGATGGCTTTACTGCTGAACTTCACTAAACATTTAAAGAAGAATTAAAGCCAACTATTCTCAAACTCTTCCAAAAAAACAAAAAACGAACAAACAAAACTCACAGAGAAGGAAACGCTCCTAAACTCATTTCATGAGGCCACCATTTTCCTGATACCAGAACCAGAAGAAGACATCACGGGAAAGAGAACTACAGGCCAACATTGTGAATGAAAATAAATGTAAAAATTCTCAATAACGTACTGGTAAACTGAATTCAGCAGCACATTGAAAGAATTGTTCACCATGATCAAGTGGCGTTTATTCCTGGGGCACAAGCCTGGTTCAACTTACGTATGAATCAGCATGATGCACCACATTAACAGAGTGGAAGAAAATAATCACATGATCACCTCGACAGATGCAGAAAAAAACATTTGATAAAATTCAGCATTCATCGTGGCGAAAACTTTTAAAAATTAAGCATAGAAAGTAGATGATACATGTCACATATGATATGCCCAGAGCTAACATACTAAATGTTAATTGGTTGAAAGCTTTTTCTCTAATATCAGAAATGAGACAAGGTTGCCCATTCTTATCACTCTTATTTAACATACTACTGGAAGTTTTACCTAGAGCAACCAGGAAAGAATAAATAAAGGGTACTAGAATTAGAAAAAAAAGAAGTAAAATGGTCTCTATTTGCAGATGACATGATTTTATGTAAAGAAAATTCTAAAGTCACGATCAAAAAACTGTTAGATCTAACCAATGAATTCAATGAGGTTGCAGGCTACAGAATTAACATGCACAAAACAGTAGCCTTATCTATACATTAACAACAAGTTTTCTGAAAAAGACAAATACCATATGATCTCATTCATATGCAGAATCTAATGAACACACTGAACTAACAAGGGAAATAGAGACAGACTCACAGAGAACAGGATGACAGCTCAGGGGGGCGGGGTGGGGAGAGGGAGGGTTTGAGCAAAAAAGAAAAAAGATTCATGGACCTGGTCAACAGTGTGGTGGTTGTGGGGGTGAAGGCAACTATAAGAGGATTAACTGGTAATGGAAAAACTACAATAAAAAATAAAAGTTATTTTCCCCTTCCAAAAAAAAAAAAAAGAAGAAATTGAGATATCCACACCCCCATGTTCACAGCAGCATCGTTTACAATAGCCAAGACATGGAAGCAACCTTAGTGTGCACTGAGGGATGAATGGATTGTTACGGAAAAACAAACTCTTACACGGTATGGGGTGACGGAGTAAGCCTTTAATACACGCGTGGGCCCAGAGGAGACAGCTTCCAAATTCTGGGCACTGAGGAGGGGTCAGGTGGGTGGTTAAATACCTTTGCAACAAAGTGGAGAGGGGAGAGATCTCGTGATACAAGCAGGAGATACGTAATTGTGAAAGCCAAGGACACAAGAAAGCAAGGGAAATAAATGGTCCCGGACCCAGGACAAAGGCACAGCAGGAGAGCATCCAGGGCCTGGGGCAGGGGATTAACTAACTAGCCAACAGGTGATAGTCTAGAGGTCTGGAGCCAGGAAGCCGGCAGGGAGCCACCAGGGGCTGATGCAGAGTGCCAGCTTCAGTTTCTATCTATATTTTTAAATTTCTACTACATTCCCCCCTTTGATGCTAGACTGAGCTTTCTTCAGTCATAGCATCATCAGAACCGGGCTGGAGTCCCTGGTAGTGGTGCCTTTGGAGCGAGAGTAGCTTTACAGTGGGCGCCCAGGCTGCTATCATCCTTATCTGTTCAGTGAGGGT
>PVKM010032244.1:0-16530 GCA_004027735.1 Carollia perspicillata
AAAACAACCCTCTATTCTTCCAAAGACCCTAAGTCCTCAATGCCGGAATCATTTCCTTGCTATCATGTGAGTCTGTCACAACAGACAGCTAAGATCACAGAGTACAGCAAGTCAACAGACTCATACATAAGCTTTCGGGTCTTACATAAAGAACACATTTGTAAGTATTGGAGGTTGGTGTCCCTGGTTTAGATCAGCTCTACTGCTTACTGGCTATCTTGAACAAAGACAATTTCATTGAGCATTATAGGAGCTTCCTCCCCTACTTCAAAGTTTCTCCTGAATTATCAGTGTGCATATTTAAAATATCCAATTCTCTTTGATATATGAAGATAACTTTTTCAGGGTAACAGTTTTTCTTGGAATTAAGACGTTATCTGAGAAAAAACTGATCTAAATTGATATTTTCCCTGATTAGTACTCTAAAAAGTACTAGCTGTGTAGTATGAAGAAGAAATATTTTCTCCCTTTTGAATCTATATCCTTTGAATATACATTCCACAACAGTTTGAAAAAAATAAGAATATTTTTAAGAATATTCTTAAATAAGAATATCCACGATGAAACTATTTTTAAGATTATAGCAAGAAAAAAATTCTGATTGGTTTCAGATGTCTGATCATTTGCATGAAAAATCAACTAAAATTCCTATGGTATTAAACCTCTTGGATGTATGCATGCACACAAACAACTATGCATATAAAGAAGTATAGGTATTAGAGTAGAAACTAATGGATTTTTCTTTCTTATGGAACAGCCTTGGAACACTTTATCATTCAACATTGCAGATACTTTATCTCCCTTCACCTAGTAGATAAGCCGAAAGGAGTACATGGTATTCATTCAATTTTGATCAATAAAGCACTAATGCAACACTTTCCAAATACAAAAATCTTTGCATCCAAGTATCTATTCATGTCTCAGGCTCTGAGGTCAACAATTCTCTTCCATTAAACAACTTCTTGTTTTGTTCTATAGCATCATTTATCACACTGTAACCTTTAACTGCACTATTTTTGTTCTGCTTTTTTTTTTTCTACCAGAAAAATCATTGCACCTGAAGAAGAAACTCCTCTTCTTTTTTTTTAAATCTGGTTTTCTCACAGAATCAATGACATAAGAGGATTAATTGTTTGTTTTCAATCCTGATTTTTCTTCTCCTAGATCTATTTTTGAAACAAATTTTATTTTGGGATGTCCTGACTAGGATGATACTAAATTGGAAACCTGGTGCAAATTTTATTGACCTCCATTTCCTATTATAAAGGATGTCTCCACTAATCTGTCATGTACAGGGCAAACAAAGGGCAGAGGCGAGGGAAGCCAAGCCACATGGGTATTCAAGAAGCCTGGGGCCAGGCTTCTTGTTTTGTTGGTGTGTTTTTAATATATATGGTCACCTGGAAGGAGGGAAAAAACATTTGGGCAGACTTCTTGTTTCAAGCTAAGTTAAACTAAATGTTAATTATAATATGCATGGCAAACACGATGTCTGAGACGAGGCACTTATTAAATATGCTTGAGTATGATAGACTGAATGGATGAAATTATGAATGGATGGATGAATACATGGGTGTAGGTGGGTGGATGGATAGATGAGTGGATTAATTAACTAATTAATTAATTAATGTGAGTTATGGTTTTTAATTTAAACAATGCAGAAATTCAAAAAATAAAAGTTACCCCTTTGAGAGGTATATGAATTTTTAAAAAATCTTTGGGAATACATATGAAATTTTAGAAGAAAACAATATAATGCACTCCATACATCTTTTGTCATGTGATTTTCATGAAGAATGAATTTAAATTAAACATATAACTAACATGTTTAACTTAAAGACAATGAAGAAATATGCCTTTTGATTGAAGCACACAATAACCTATCTCTTGCAGATACATAAATAAAAAATAAAATGGTACATTTCCTCTCAAATCCAGCTGTCTTACCCTGAAATGGTGAGATACCTACATGCAATAAGATATTAGATGAAAATACATATTTATATTACTGAGCATAAATACTAATAATAAACTAATTCCAGTATAATTTAATTTTAGTACAAATGTGGAGATGTTAAAACAGTATATTTATTTTAAGCATTTTGATGTATAAAGCTTGTAAAAAATATCTTATTTTCAGAGGAAAATTCTGTTAACTGTTTTTTCCACATTCTGCCCTATTTTGTCATATTATATTATGTTAATTATTTATATTATCTTTCAATCATCTATCTATATAATTATTTTATATTAATTTTAATTTCCCCCAAATTTCATTGTCTATAGTGATTTACATCTCTTTTTATTTCACTTTTATATCAATGGAATCTGTTCATGCCCATGTAGGATCTAGCTTGTCCTCTTTTAATGACTACATGGTTGTATAGATACACAATACACAATTCAGTCAGATTTATATTGAGAATTGAATTGTTTTCATTTTTATGCTACTACCAACAACACTGAAATGTAATTCCAGGTATATATATATATGACTGACCATCTGTATTTTAAAATTTTTAGTAATATTTGTTATATTCTTTATTAATTTGTCATTTTTTATTTGTAGAAATTTGCATATTAGAAATTTTAATGTTTTGCCATTTGTATGTTTGGCAAATACTTTCTCTTTATCTCTTTGCCCTTCTTAATCTTTATCTATTTTTTTATCTTTATCTATTTGCCCTTTAAGTTTGTTTTTTGCCATCTTTCACTGTTTATGGCCTTTAAACATTTTGGTTGTCAAATCTATTTTTTCCTTTTGTTGCTTTTTCTAGACATTCATAACAAATCCTCCCTCATCCTGAGTTTATAAAAATTTGTATGTATATTTGACTATAGCATTTTTTTAATGGAGAATTTTTTTTCTTACACAGGGAGAGAGAGAAACATCAGTGTAAGAGAGAAACATCAGTCAGTTGCATCCTGACTGTTGGTCAAACCCTCAACCAAGGTATGTGCCCTGACCAAGAATCGAACTTGCCACCTTTTGGTGCATGGGATGATGCTCCAACTAACTGAGCCACCTGGCCAGGGCTTCATGGAGACTTTTAATGTTGACTGAATTTCCATGTGCTCTACCACATTTCCTGGCCTCCTTTATTTATTTATTTTAATTATTTTGTTGTTGTTCCATTACAGTTGTCTGCATTTACTCCCCACACTCCCCCCACCCCAGCCATCCCCATGTTCCTCCCTTGCTTCCACCCTCCCGTGGTTTTGTCAGTGTGTCCTTCATAGTTGTTAACCCTTCCCTCCTTACCCCCATTATTCCCTCCCACCTCTCCTCTGGTTATTGTCAGATTGTTCTTAATTTCAGTGTCTCTGGTTATATTTTACTTGCTTGTTTGTTTTGTTGATTAGGTTCCACTTAAAGGTGAGATCATATGGCATTTGTCCCTCACTGCCTGGCTTATTTCACTTAGCATAATGTTCTCCAGTTCCATTCATGCTGTTGCATAGGGTAGGAGCTCCTTCTTCCTTTCTGCTGCATAGTATTCCATTGTGTATATGTACCATAGTTTTTTGATCCACTCGTTTACTGGTGGGCACTTAGGTTGCTTCCAGCATTTGGCTATTGTAAATTGTGCTGCTATGAACATTGGGATGCATGGGTTCCTTTAAATTGGTGTTTTGGGATTCTTAGGGTATAATCCCAGCAATGGAATTGCTGGGTCAAAAGGGAGTTCCATTTTTAGTTTTTTGAGAAAATTCTATACTGTTTTCCACAGTGGCTACACCAGTCTACGTTCCCACCAAAAGTGGGACTAGGGTTCCTTTTTTTCCCACAACCTCACCAATCAACATCCCCCTATTTTGTACCTACGAATTTATATTTCCTCCCAATTTCTCCTTTCCCCCTCCCAGCTGATAACCCTCCAAATGATCTCCATATCTATAATTCTATTCTCGTTCTGCTTCTTTGCTTAGTTTATTTTTCAGATTCTGTTGTTGATAGTTGTGAATTTGTTGCCATTTTAATATTTACAGTTTCAATCTTTTTTATGTAGTTCCCTTTAACAGTTCATATAATAAGGACTTGGTGATGATGAACTCCTTTAACTTTACCTTATCTGGGAAACACTTTATCTGGCCTTCAATTCTAAATGATAGTTTTGCTGGATAGAGTAATATAGATTGTAGGTCCTTGTTTTTCATCACTTTGAATATTGCTAGCTAGTCCCTTGTAACCTGCAAAATTTCTTTTGAGAAATCAGTTGACAGTCTTATAGGAACTCCTTTATAGGTAACTATCTGCTTTTCTTGCTGCTTTTAAGATTCTTTCTTTATCTTTAACCTTTGACATTTAATTTTGATATGTTGATGTGGTCCTCTTTGGGTCCATTTTGTCGGGGACTCTCTGTGCTTCCTGGACTTGTACTTCTAGGTTCTTCACCAAATCAGGGAAGTTTTCTATGATTATTTTTTCAAATAAGTTTTCAATTCCTTGGTCTTTCTCTTCTCCTTTTGGCACCCTTATGGTTTGGATGTTGGTGCATTTAAAGATGCTCCAGAGATTCCTAAATGTATCCTTGTTTTTGAATTCTTTTTTTCTTCTTGCTGTTCTGATTGAATGCCTTTTCCTTCCTTATGTTTCAAATTGTTGATTTGTTTCTCAGCTGCATTCCCTCCACTGTTGGTGCCCTGTAGATTTTTCTTTTGTTCACTTAATGCAAACTTCATTTCTGCCTGAGTCTTTTTATGCTATTACAGTATCTAATGATTTCTTTGAGTATCCTGATAACCAGTGTTTTGAACTCTGCATCTGATGGATTGCTTATCTTCGTTTCATTTATTTCTTTTCCTTGAATTCTGCTCTGTTCTTTCATTTGGTCCATATTTCTTTGTCATCTCAATATGGCAGCTTTTCTGTGTTTGTTTTCATGTATTAGATAAAGCTACTTTGATGCCCTTAGTGTTATGACCTATTTGGGGAAAGGCACTGTAAATTGGGTGGGGTAGAGCCTTAGTAATCACCCAGGCAGGGCAACCCATTTCACCACTTTGTGGCTCTGTGTGAGAGAGGGTTCAGGGAGGGGACAATGCCATTGCCTGGCCTCTGGAGATTGCCAGAGAGGAAGCTGTCTCCCAGTACTTTCACTTCATTTTCTCCCCACATGCCACTGGTGCCCTTCCAGCTATTGCCCTGGTGCTGAATCCCAGAAGGGATATGAGTCTGCATGAGTCCTTAGTTCATTGCAGGCCCTTTAAGAGGAGTTTCTTGAGAATCCTGTAGTTTATTCCATGGCCCCAACCCCCACTGGTTTTTACAGCCAGAAGTTATGGGGACTTATCTTCCTGGTGCTAGAACCCTGGGTTGTGTCATCTAGTCTGGGGTTGAGATTGCTCGCCCCCAAGGTAACCCTCCTGTTTTTTTTCCACCACATGTGAATATAAGGCTGCCCATTCTACCAGCTCTCCATGCCACTCCCCATCCCCATGCCTCTCTGCAATTCCATTCCTCTTACCTGCCTGGATGAATGTGGCTTCTTTAAATTCTTGATTGTCAGACTTCCATACAGCTCAATTTTCTGATGAATCTGGGTGATATTTGTTTTATAGTCTAGTTGTAATTTTTGCTATAGTGCACAGAGGTGAAATGTGTTTACCTATGCCTCCATCTTGAACAGAAATGTGCTTTTTTTCCTTTATGTAAATCTGAGTTTCTTACTTACATTATTTTTTCTCTCTAAAGAACTTCTTTTAACATCTTTTGCAAGTTATGTCTACTGGTAACAAATTCCCTCATTTTTTTTTGTCTAAGAATGTCTATTTCTCTTTCATTTTTGAAAGATAATTTCACATGGTACAGCTTTCTAGATTAGTGGAAGTTTTTTCTCCCTCCCAATACTTTAAATATGTTACCTTATTCCCATCTTTCTTGCATGGTTTCTGAGATGTCTGAAATAACTTTTATCTTTACTTGTCTATAGATGAAATTTCCCCCCCACTGGACTCTTTCAGAATTTTTTTTTTGAATCTTTCACTTTCAGTAGTTTGAAAATGATATGCTTAGCTATAGTTTTAATTGTTGCTGTTCTTTGGTATTTATCCTGCTTGGTGTTTTATGAGCCTCCTGGATCTGTGGTTTGGTGTCTGGTATTCATCTGGGGAAATTCTACTCATTGTTTCAAATATTTTTTTCTATTCCTTTCTGTTTTCTCCTCTAGTATTCCCATTAAGTGTATGGTGCATCCTTCGTAGTTTTCCCACTATCATTATATATTTTGTTCTATTTTTTCAATCTTTGCTTTCTTTCCTTTTTGATTTTTTAGAATTCTATTGATATAGCCTTCAACTCAGAGATTCTACCCTCAGCCTTATCTAATCCACTAGTAAGTTCATCAAAGGCACCATTCATTTCTATTATAGTGCTCTTTGTCTGTGGCATTTCTTTTAGTATATCCCTTCCTCTAGTCAGTTAGCCTCTGATAATGCCCCAACAGGTTACGTTCTAGTCAACTGGATTCACCTAGGGCAGGACTTGTTAAGAACACAGTGCCTTGGTATATTTTTAAAAGGTTCCTATCCTTCTTCCCCTACCAGAAGTGCAAGGGGAATTTTCTTTGATACTATGGGAATCTTCTTGTGCGTCTAGAGGTAAATCTCACAAAATCGTGGGGCTCCCTCAAGTTTTTAACTCTCAGAATTGTCCACACTGAGCATCCAGCAATTTGCTAATTACATTTCAGGTTTTCCTATCTTAGTTCTGAAGTCTCTGCTCTGGGAAGCTGTGAAACCATGTATTTATCCATCTGTCTCTCCATTCTTGGTCGCAGTGTTTTGCCCTGTGTCCCTCCCTTCATTCCTGAAGGATACGTTCACTGGATATAAAATTCCAGATTCTTTACCTTCAGCTCTTGAAAATGTGACACTTTTTTTTGGCTTGCATTGTTTCTGATGAGAAATCCACTGTCATTTGGATTGTTTTCCCACATAAATAACATAGCATTTCTCTCTGCCTGCTTTTAAATTTTTTTATTAATTAATTTTAGAGAGAGAGAGATACTAATTTGTTGTTCCACTTTACTTATGTATTCATTGGTTGATTCTTGTATGTGCACTGAACTGGGATCAACCAGCTACCTTGGCTTATCCAGATGACACTTCAACCAACCAAGCAGCTAGACCAGGGCTTCAATTTTTTTTTTTTTTTTGATTTTGAGGTTTTGGAAGTGTAACTATGATGTATCTTGGCACAGATATATTTGAGTTTATCCTGTTTGTGTATGGATCAGCTCCTCTAATCCATGGCTTATGTCTTTTGCCAAATTTGGGGACTTTTAAGCCATTATTATTTTTAAATACTTTTCAACCTCACCTGCCTTCTACTCTCCTTTTGGGACTTCGACAGCATGAATGTTAGATCTCTATTATATTCCTGCAAATTACTGAGACCCTTTTCATTTTTTGTATGTTTTCTCTTTGTTATTCAGATTAAATAATTTCTATTTTTTATCTTCACATTCATATATTTCTTCATATGTGTTCCTCATTCTGTTCTTGAGTCCATACATCAAGTTTTGTTTTTTGTATTTTGGGAGCAGGGGCGTTGGTTGTATTTCTCAGTTCCAAAACTTCAATTTGCTTCTTCATATTTTCTATTGATTTCTGAGGTTTTTTAATGTCTTTTCTGGGACTTTCTATTTTTTTCATTTGTTTCAAGTGTGTTTGTAACCTCTTACTAAAGCATATTTATGATAGCTGCTTTCAATTTTCTGTTAGATGATTCTAATATCTATATAATCTCAATTTTGTCTTCATGGATTGCCTTTTTTATTCTAGGTGAGTTTTTTTGTTTTTTATTTTTGCAATGATGAATGATATTCAGTTGAAATCTGGAAATTGGGTATTATATTAAAGAATTCAGATCTTATTTAAATCTTATGTCTCTTCTGACAATTGTCTGGTCAAAGAAGGAAGGTGCCACTGGTAAATATTTACGTTTTCTGCTTGGTGTTTGTTGAGATCCAGGGGGAAGCGCTCTTCACTGCTGCTCCTCATGTAGTCCACATTCACACTGTGGAGGGTGACCTCATTACCACTTAGCAGTAGTGAGAGCTCTGGTTCTCATTTGGCTTCTTCTGACACCAACTTAGCAGCAGCAGAAGGTGAAAGTTCAGTCATTCCATGTTATCTCTACCGACATTGCAGAGTGGGGGGAGTGAAAGTTTCATCTCCCCACTCAACCCTCACTGATGCTACATCCATGGGGTGGGAGTACTTTGTTATTATTGGGTACATGGCAAGGATGGAAGTCTTGGCCTTTGCTAGAGGACAATGGAGGGAAGATACTACCACATTTTTTTCTGTGGTGTTTGGCTGGAGTGGAGCAGATATTATCTAAAAGTTTTCTTGCTAGAGTGTCATTTTCTTGGTTCTTTGGAGAGAAAGTGCACATTTTTCTTGAGGCATTTTTTAGTTTATGTCTATCAATATTTCTAAGTTGCCAGTCTCTCCAATGTCCTGTCAGGGATAAGACAAAACAAATCCTAGTTCCAAAGGTTCCCAGCCAGTTTACCTTCTGTTCTCCATCTTATAACATCTTTTAAGATTTATTTTATATTTAATGTTTGGTGCTTTTAGTTAGCAAGAATAGGAAAGAAGTTGTCTACTCCATTATCCTGGAGGCAGAAGTCAAGATAGACTGTCTTTCACAAATTTGAAATGACTTTTTCACTGTAGTCATTTATCTCCTTGCCTGATGTAAAGTTTAATTGTCACACATCTTTAATAGCACATCATACTGTGTGAGTCTTTTCTCTTGTTTTACATACTTTAGCTTCATAAAGAGATGTTTGAGAATGAATAAAATAATGTGTAACATGAACGCTCATGTGGCTTTTACTTTTTTAGTAGTCCAACAAAATTAATTAAATCTACCAATACAGGACATGTATTTTCTTTTGACACAAGGAAATTGTATATAACTGCTTAAAAAAGAGATATAAATTTATGTATAAAAAAGCTTAGGATATATTGCTATGGAGTAAACACGATTAAATTGCATATTATTTTTGTGCTTTTTTGTTTAAAATTTCTAAATACCTTTATAAATAAATAAGTGATGTTTCAGCCAAAAAAATAAGAAATATTTTAGTTTTTCAACAGCTATGCTCTGAAAGCAATTTCATATGGCTTATCTCATTTGATGCTCCCAATGTGTATATGAAAGAAGGCATTATTCCCAGTTAACTTCTAGTTTAACACAATTTCTTGATACCACACAAATTATCTATATGAATTTCTTGGGTTCCAAATGACATCACATTTCCCTTTTTAAATTCATCTATTTGAAAACACTTGAAAAGCATCCTATGATGTAAAATAAGCAAATGTGACATTGTGTAGAGAATCAAAACCTGCAAAATTTATGCTCCCTAATCCTTCAGAAACTATTTTCAACAAACAGGTGTTTCTTCTTTTCTGTGTGCTCAACATACACATCAGATAAACAGCCTTAGAGTTTTTAAATCACAAGGTCTATGATATATGACTTTTCTACTTCAAAGGACTCTAATAATAGCACATGCATAGAAATATAGCTCTGAGCAGAGTAAATAAACACTTTTCTCTCCGGAGAGGGATCAGATGAATCCGATTATGTCAAATCTTTCCCAGAATTCCATTGTTGTTTCTCCAAACATACCTTAAGGAAAACCACTGAATCTGGAATCAGGAGCTTTTCTCAAACGTGTTTCCTTTAAAAACACAGGGAAACAGGATTTTTGGTCACAGGAGGTCAAGGTCAGCAATCTAACAGAAACGGTCCTTTTGAACTTCCTTTCTGAGTAACACATGTTATCTGAGGAAAGCTATTACATTGAAAATCTCTGCTGATACACAAGTGATGATCCATTTTTTTCATTGCACAAGGAATGATTTCAGGAAGAATACCTATAAAATTTACAAAGCAGTCTAATGTTACTAAAGTATAAATTTCCAAGATAATGAGAACAGTATAAGTTCAGTGAGGATTAGACCAGTATTTCAGCATTTTTGTGTCCCCCACAAAGAACTGTAAGGTGACTTTCACAGAGTAAGTAATCAATAATTATCTATTTCTTTAATGATTGTAATTTTAACAATAAAAAAATTAATGAAAAATGTACAATTAAGAATGCAAAGAAATGCAAATAAAACATCAAACTGGGCTTCTCACATATTGTATTGCCTTCAGAGGCCTGAATTTATGTGAAATTCTTTGCAAATATGGGTATTATTAACAAATAAAATATAAATACATTTTAATTAAGATGGTTTTAGTGCTACTGTCTTAGATTTGTACAATATTTTTGAGAATTTAAGAAAATGTCCAATGAATTAGCTCATTTTGGTACTATGGAAATTTCAATATTATTATTTCTGTTTTAAAGATGAAAACATTCAGATGAGATTTACCCAAAGACACTCAATGAGTAAGCAGGAGAGCTTGACCTTTGCCCTTGTAAACAGAATTGTCCTTCATTCACATAAAGGAAGGTAGCTCCTGAAACTCTCACATCTCCCTAAGAAAGGCTTAAAGTTTAGGCTAGCCTGAGTCATACCATTCATTCTGTAATCATTTTAAGCTGTAGTTTGACCTGCTTTCTCTCTGATATTAAAGTGTCACTGAGCTTTGGTTTAGTTTTAAGTAAGAAACCAAAAAGAGGAAGAAAACACGTCAAGTAGGAGATGTAGATATTTTGTCATGCTGGTAGGTTTTCTTCCCAGCTGATGGCTACAGTTTCAGTTGGCACTGCCTACATCCTGTCCAGAAAAAGAATGTTCAAGAAAAATGTCTGAAATACATTTCCTTTTGCATAATTAAACTGAATCATGAAAACTCATGACATTTTCTCCTTATACACTACAAATTGGGCATTCCCACATATTGTAGCAATTCTAAATAAAAAAATAAGAAGTGTTGAACAACAGAGCAGTTTATTTACATGAAATACCATAATATTGTTATTCATCACTTGGCCTCACTTAGGTTTAACTAAGTCGGCTTATTTCCACTTAATATTAGGGAACTTCTAGTTTCTCTTTTTAAAAACTCCTTTCAGTAAGAATCAATATTGGGACTATCTTTTTTAAAAAAATTTACATGGCATCTGTCATCACCTTATGTTTGGAAATGATAATAAGATCAGAATTAACAATTGACCACTATTCTTGTGTTACCTAACATTTCCTTTTAATGGTTGAAACACCCAGCTTTTGCCTTATAATATGTAAATTAAAGACTGGTTTAAAATGTTTTGTAGAAAGGTATAAAATGTCTCTCCTGTGATGAAATTAAATGGACCCAAATGCTACAAGCAGTTAGCATCGTGTTATGGTGAAACATGCCTATTAGGTGAGTGAAGCAATGCAGTGAGCATATACACCCCAAACTATAATGTCAAAAGGTAGAACATCTCAGGGATTTTATAATTTTATAGTTATCCCCAGTGTTGGCCTAATACACAGCAGGTAGCCTCAGAGGAAGTTCCGCTCTCTATCAAGGCTCTTGTTTCCTGTCCTAGAATCAAAATTTCCAGAGGCAGCAGTAGGAGTCTGAGACTTGAGGAACTGCAGAACCAGTTTAAATGTATTACTACCCTAGATAATTTGTAATTTTTATTAGCAGCCATGAAAATAAATATGTTTACACCTTCTCATAGAACAGTATCTTGTACATGGAGACACCTCAATAAAGGCATATCCAATTGAATAAATAGAATTATAAGGATAGCAATACAATTTTTGTTAGCATTTCTGATAATCATATTTGAAAATTTTGTCTTAATCTGACATTTTGCTTTGAAAACACCTGTGTTCTTTGAACTTAGAAGATACTTTTTATGTCAAAGGTGATGGCTTGAGTTCTAGAATTTTGCAATGTTAAGGGACCAAAAAGTTCATGTTGTCCAGTAATTCCCAAAGGTAATTTAAATCACTGCCTAGTTTATAATGAATCATCCTGGTACCTTGGTAAAAATGCATGTTCCTTCCCTGCCACATGTAGAGGTCAAATGTAAATGTTCTGCACAACAGCCCATACATGAGAAGGAAGAAGCCATTAGAAGGACTTCACAATGACATACTTAATAGTGAGAGTCAGAATGCTTGTCTTCTAAGATCAGATATGAGACAGGACTACTTGCAGTCATACTTTCTCATTCAACATTATACTTGAAGTTCTAGATAGAGCAATCAGGCAGTAAAAAGAAATGAAAGTCATTCATATTAGAAAAACAGTACCATTTTTATTCACATATGACAATCATTTATATAGAAAATTCAACAAATTTTCAGAAGACTTAGAAAACCAACAAGTGAGTTTAGTAAGATTTCAGGTTACAAGACAAATATATAAAAGCAAAATATATTCTTACATATTAGCAATAGAAAATAAGAAAATAAAATTTTAAAAAATCACTATAGCATCAAAAATATGAAATACTTGAAGATAAATCTGATAAAACAAGAATAAATATTTTACAGGCTGTAGATTCTTGGATCTCCAACCCAATGAAATCCAATAAAAATCCCACATAGCTAGCTTGTAGAAATTTACAAATTCATTTTAAAATTCACATGAAGGAAGTCTTAGCCACAGCAATCAGACAAGAAAAGGAAATAAAAGGCATCCAAATTAGAAAAGAGGAAATAAAACTGTCATTGTTTGCAGATGACATGATACTATACATAGAAAAACCTATAGACTTCATGCAAAAACTGCTTGACCTAATAAATGAATTTCACAAAACAGCAGGAACAAAGTCAATATTCATAAATCAAAGACTTTTGTATACCAACAATGAAATATCAGAAACAGAAATCAAGAAAAAATTCCCATTTGATGTAGCAAAAAGAAAAATAAAATACTTAAGAATAAACCTAACCAAAGGCATAAAAGTACTATGCTCAGAAAACTACACAACACTGAAGAAATTAAAGAAGACATAAACAAATGGAAACATATACTGTGTTCATGGATTCAAAGAATTAACATCATCAAAATGTCCATACTTCCCAAAGCAATTTATAGATTCAATACAATACCTATTAAAGAATCAATGGCATATTTTACAGATATAGAACAAACACTTCAAAAATTTATATGGAACCATAAATGACCCTAAATAGCTGTAGTAATTTTGAGAAAGAAGAGCAAAGTATGAGGGATCACAATACCTGATATCAAACTGTATTACAAGGCCACTGTAATCAAAACAGCCTGGAACTGGCACAAGAACAGACATATGAATGAATGGAACAGAATAGAGAGCCCGGGAATAAACCCAAGTCTCTATGGTCAATTAATATTTGACAAAGGGGGCAGCAGCATAAAATGGAGTAAAAATAGCCTCTTCAATAAATGGTATTGGGGCACCTGGACAGCTACATGCAAAAAAATGAAAATTGACCACCAACTTACACCATACACAAAAATAAATTAAAGGTGGATAAAAGACCTAAATATAAGTCATGACACCATAAAAGTCCTAGAGGAGAACACAGGCAGGAAAATCTCAGAAGTTCCATGCAGGAATATCTTCACTGATATGTCCCCTAGAGCAAGGGACATAAAGGGAAGAATAAACAAATGGACTCCATCAAGATTTATTTATTTTTCATTTATTTTTCATTTAAACTTATTTTTCATTTAAACAAACTTTGTTTGTTTGAACAAACTCATTTGTTCTTAATTTCAATTTATTTTTCATTTAAACTTATTTTTCATTTAAACAAACTTTGTTTGTTTGAACAAACTTTCATTTGTTCTTAATTTCAATGTCTTTAGTTATACATTGCTTGAATGTTTGTTTTGTTGATTAGGTTCCACTTATAGGTGAGATCATATGGTATTTGTCTTTTATCACCTGGATTATTTCACTGATGCTTATAATGCTTTCTAGTTTCAGCCATGTGTTGCAAAGGGTAGAGGCTCCTTATTTCCTCCTGCTGCATAGAATTCCATTGTGTAAATGTACCATAGTTTTTTTTGATTCATTCATTTACTTATGGGCACTTAGGTTGCCTCTAGCACTTGGCTATTGTAAATTGTGCTGCTATGAACATTGGGGTGCATAGGTCTTTGAATTGGTGTTTTTAGATTCTTAGGATATAATCCTAGCAGTAAATTGCTGGGTGAAAAGCCAGTTCCATTTTTAGTTTCTTGAGGAAATTCCATACTGTCTTCCACAGTGGCTGCATCAGTCTGTATTCCCACCAAAAGTGCGCTAGGGTTCTCTTTTCTCCACATCCTCTCCAACACTTGTTGTTTGTTGATTTGTTTATGATGGACATTCCAACTGGTGTGAAGTGGTATCTTATTGTGATTTCAATTTCCATTCTCTGGTGGGTAGTGATTCTGAGCATCTTTTAATATGTCTCTGGACCTCTGTATGTCCACCTAGCAGTAGTGTCTGTTCAAGTCCTTGGCCCTTTTTCTCGCTGGGTTGTCTTCCTGAACTGGAATTGTGTAAGTTCTTCATATGTTTTGGAAATCAAACCCTTGTCTGAGGTATCATTGGCAAATGTGTTTTCCCATACGGTTTATTCCCTTTTCATTTTAATGCTGTTTTCATTAGCCAAGCAGAAGGGTTTTATTTTTATAAGATCCCATTTGTTTATTCTTTCTTTTTTGTCCCTTGCTCTAGGGACCATATTAGTGAAAATGTTCCTTCATGGAAATGTGAGATTTTCATGATGTTGTTTTCCTCTAAGGCTTTTGTGGTGTCATGACTTATATTTAAATATTTTATCCACCTTCAATTTATTTTTGTGTATGGTGTAAGTTGATGATGAGTTTCATTTTTTTGCATGTAGCTGTCCAGATGTCCCAATGCCATTTGTTGAAGAGGCTCTTTTTATTCAATTTTATGCTTCTGCTCACTTTGTCAAATATTAATTGACCATAGAGACTTGGGTTTATTTCTGGGCTCTCTGTTCTGTTCCATTGGTCCATGTGCCTGTTTTTATGCCAGTACCAGGCTGTTTTGATTACAGTGGCCTTGTAATACAGTTTGGTATCAGGTACTGTGAACCCTCATACCTTGTTTTCTCTCTAAAAATAGCTGCAGTTATTCAGTGTCATTTATGATTTCATATAAATTTTTGAATTGCTTTATATGTGTTTGCTCTATGTCTGTGAAACATGTCATTAGGACTTTAATAGGGATTGCATTCAATCTATACATTGCTTTGGGTGGTATGGACATTGATGATGTTAATTCTTCCAATCCATGAACATGGTGTATGTTTTCATTTGTTTGTGTCTTCCTTAATTTCTCTCTTAAGTGTTGTGTAGTGTTCTGAGTACAGTTCTTTTACCTCCTTGGTTAGGTTTATCCCTAGGTATTTTATTTGTCTTGTTGCTATATCAAACAGGTTTTTTTTTCCTGATTTCTCTTTCTCATATTTTGTTATTCATATACAAAATGCCTTTGATTTCTGAATGTTGACTTTGTACTCTGCTTTTGCCAAGTTCACTTATTAGGTTGAGTAGTTTTTTTATGGAGTCTATAGGTGTTTTTATGTACACTGTAAAGTCACCTGCAAACTGACATTTTTACTACCTTCTTTCCAATTTGGATCCCATTTATTTCTGTTTCTTGTCTGATTGCTGTGTCTAGGACTTCCAATACGCTGTTGAATAGGAGTGGTGAAAATGGACACCCTTGTCTTTTTTTATGTTAGTGGGGAAGCTTTTAGTTTTTGCCCATTGAGTGTGATGTTGGCCATAGGTCTTCATATATGCCCTTTATTATGTTGAGGAACCTTCCTCTATTTCCACTTTGCTGAGTGTTTTTATCATAAATGGGTGCTGCACCTTATCAAATGCTTTTTTGCATTTTTTGTTATGTTCATGTGATTTTTGTCTTCATTCTGTTTATGTGATGTATTACATTTATTGATTTGCCAATATTGTACAATCCTTGCATCCATGGGATGAATTCCACTTGGTCATGGCATATGATCTTTTTAACATATTTCTAGATGTCATTTGCTAATATTTTACTGCAGATGTTGCATGTATATTCATGATCAATATTGGCCTGTAGCTTCCTTTATTTGTTGTGTCTTTTTCTGGTTTAGGGATTAGGATAATGGTGTCATCATAAAAAGATATGGGGGGGATGGAAGATGGCAACGGAGTAGGAGGGAGCAGATTTCACTTCCCCCTACACACAGGAGGAAAAACTGACTAATCCATGGAGGAACAGAGCAGACAGACAACAGTACTGCAATGTATTTGAAAATAAGAGTCCACAAAGCTGTAGCTGACACTGAAAAACCAGAAACCAGACGGTAAGAAGGATACTTCAGGACAGTAAGGTCCCGGGGACCAGCGTGGGGACCAGTGTGTGTTTGTAGCCCCAGGCCCGGTGCCCAGAGTGGGCACTGGGTCGACCACAGACTGCTTCAAAGCAGAGGGCCTTCCACAGTCTTTGGGAGAGAGCTGGGTCACCTGCTCCCTCCCTCCCCGAAAGACCAGGAATTGAGCAACACCAGCAGAGTTCCGGTTGCGGAGACAGGAATAAGGATGAAGAGGCA
>PVKM010032245.1:0-16480 GCA_004027735.1 Carollia perspicillata
ACACACACACACACACTGAGATTTGAATTACACATAAACAGAGGCTATCTTGTATCTCACCCTTGCACTGGAAGTAAGGAAAGGATAAAATATGTGAGGGGAAGGGCAGTATTCAAATAAGTGTTTTTAGCTTACATATTTTTATAGACAGAAGAAATGTTTCTGTGCTCTTTGAATGATTTTCCTGAACTTGTTGCGGAGGGGGAGAAGGGGTTTTTTAATCAGCTATTTTCATTAATGTGACACTGGCTCCTAACGGGTAAGTTTCAGGTGTGCAGCATTGCGATTCCACACCTGCACGCACCACACCTCACTCGTCGCCACAGCCCAGCTCTTCCCAGCACCCTGCTGTCCACCCTGTGTGCCCGGTTCACCCTCCCTCAGGGTCCTTTAAAAAACAAGCAGGCAGTAGAATAAGAAGAAGCGATTTAGTTTAGATTAAAGTGTTGACATATCAAGTCGTTTAATTTAGTTAGAAGTGTCTACATCTGGTCACTCCTGTATTTCGATGGTTGGTGTAGCCCCTGTTCCCAGCATTACTGTACACTACCAGAAAGCTATGTATGAAGCGAAAATGGAAGATGGTTTCTGATTTCATACTTTTGATTTGTGTGTTCCTCTCGCTCACGCAAAAGTGCTCGCTACAGGGCAGTCATAGTGCCATGTAAGCCAGCGGAGGGGCGGGTGAGGTGTCATTGCTGACCATCGTCTCCGCCGTCTGCTGTGTCCCCCACAGGGCGGAGAGAGAGGAGCCATCCGTGCTGTCCCTCATCGCTGCTGGCTTCACGCGGGTAGGTGCCCCCACGCGCAGGCGTCACTCAGCACGAGGACAGATTCGCTCTCAGTTCAGAGCCAGCGGAGGTTTTGAATTAATTTGAAGAAAGAAAATTTGTTGTCCTTGTGCCGTGTTGCATTTTGATTGAACTTTGTAAACTAGTAATCTAATAATCTACAGCGCCTCGCTTTCTCAGTCTCTCGAGACCGTGCCTGGGAAAGTCCCCTTTCGTGGCGTGCTCCTGAGCAGTTACCCCAGAGGGGTGTCGTTCTAACGCCTGTTTGTGTACGTGCGACCTTGACGTCAGTTCAGGGATTCTGGGAATAAGGCCATGCAAACACGGCTCCCTTCGCTCCACCCCTAGCCCTGGTCTGTCGGTTTCCCCTGGGCCTGAAGCCTGAAGGTGTTGGCCAGCTGGTTGCCAGTGAGCCTTGGGACTCATGGTACAGAGAACCTATGTGAGGCCGACCCTTGGGGGGAGATGTGTAGCCCAAGTGTATATCAGTGAGACAGTCAAGAAACCTCAAACCATGAATTTAGTGTAAAGTGTTCCGGATGGTGGTTCTCCCAGGTGCCTGCAGGAGCCAGTACAGATCCTCCCCAGGGGAAGACCCCTCGTCTTTGTCTCAGAGATTGCCCACAAGTCATTGTTGGAGGGGACGGGGCCTCGAGTGAGAACCGGTGTGGAGGCAGCAGAAAGACACCCTTGTGCTCTCAGGCACTAGACTCACTCAGGTGTGGATTTGAAGCAACTGAGGTCACTGCATGTAAAGAAATAAAATACTAAGCTTGGAGACATCTGCAAGGAACAGCAAGCCATGGAACGTGGCAAAGCCAGTTTTAAGCAGAACATAACGGAATTTTGAGAAATGAACACATAATAAACGAAACTCTTAAAACTTAAACGGGTCAGAAAAAAATTATCCAGCCTGTAGCTCAGAGGTAGAATAATAGAGAATAAGTTGGAGGGGGGACGCAACGTGGCGCTGGAGTACAGGCTCAGCGTGCGCCTAACGGCGGCTCCAGAAGGACAGCGGAGAGCACGAGCGCAGGGGAGGGGCGGCGCGCGCGTCCCAGAGCTGACGAGAGACGGGTCCGCAGACTCAGAAATTCCAGCCAGTGAGTGACACACAGCCGGAATCCTCTTCCCGGAAAGCCCTGCGAGGAATGCATCTTTAAGCCCTATTTTTTGTTTTAAAAAAAGCGCATTTGGTGCCCATCCGTTTTCAGCTTTCATTTCCCCTTCATCGTGAAAGGTGGGTTTCAGACTCCAGTTACCAAACTGAGACGTCCGTCGACAAGCACCCTCTTTGCTGATAGACACAGCAGCTGAGAGGGGCGTGTGTGCTCTCTGTCTGCAGCGGTACGTGGAGAACCCGAGCCTCATGGCCTGCTACAACGAGCTGCTCCAGCTGGAGTTCGGGGAGGTGCGCTCACAGCTGAAACTCAGGTGACTCCGCCGCCGCCAGGGGGAGACCCGGTGGGGGGCAGGGGCGCGGTACCTGGCTCCTGCTGAGACAGGACGGGGTGACGGGTTGGCTCCTCTCCTCACACAGACTTTTGGAGTCAGCCTGGGTGCCACGCAAGTGGACAGGTTAGCAACCGGAGGCTCGGGTTGAAAGAGGGGCTTCGAAATCATAGTGAATGGAAAGCAGGCTGTAAAAATATGTACCCTGAATTCTGTGTTTTGGTTTTTAAGAAAAAAAATACTTTCAATATACACACAGAGCCAACTTTCTACAATCATCACTGTCGTTTGCTGTCAAAGTTTTTTTAAAAAGTGAAATGGGCGAAAACCTACCTCCTTGTTAAGCTTTCAAGAAAAGCAGAAAAATTAGTGAAACCGTATGAGGTTGATGAAAAAAGTCAGCTGCTCCCTGCTAGACTCCCAGGGAGAATTGGGCCGCCACCCGCTTTCCGAGGGGAGGAGAGCTGTGGAACTGGAGGTGACGGTAGAGCTGATTGCTGTCCAACTGAGCCCCAGGGAGGCTAATGGACTGCCCGGTCCCGCCTCATCCCTGCACCTGAGCGGGAGTGCCCGCCTTTTCCTCCCGACCGCCCTAGCTCAGTGAGCCGAGCAGCTCCTGCCCCGAGGCCCCAGACTGAAAACCCCGCGTCTCCTTCACACTCCCCGAACTCCGGTCACACTCGGGGTCCTCTTCGTTTTGCTTCCTAAGTCTCTGTGGAATACACCTCATCTTCCTCTTCGGGCCACCGTCTTCCCTCACCTGGATGGTGAAACCCTCGGTTCCCTACACCTAGTCTCGACTCCCTGTCCGTTCTCCACGCTGCAGGAGCCCATTACTCCCCTTGCATTTCTGTGCTGCGGTGCCTCCCTCTGCCTTTGGGATGAACTGCAAACTCTGAATTATGCCCCCTGTTTACCCTCCGTCCTCGCCCGTCAACGTGCTCTGCTCTGTCCTCTGTGCACCAGCCGACAGCGGAGGGGGAGGGAGAGTCCGTAGTGAGGGAGCGGGAACTGTGGGGCGGAGATTGGGAGCAGGGAGTCCAGACTCGTTCGCCTGGACAGTCAAATGCACCGAACTGTAGGAAGCAGCTCTGTGTGCAGCTGGACCAGTCCAGTCTAGAAACAGGTGAGTGGCTGTAAGACTGCAGGGTATGAGTCATACGCCAGTCTAAGTCAACACAGAAAAGGGCAGACTTCGCGATGAGTAGACTTGTGATAACCGGTTAACTGTTTGGAAGGAAAATTAAAGTCATAGCCCCACCTCACATGCACTCCCCAAATAAACTCTAGTGAGTTAAACTCAGCGTGACATGAAAGCCAGATTCCGTGAAAGAACAGAATCAGAGTAGGCAACATGAAAATGTTCAGTTCGTCTACAGTTTTAAAAATAAGATGCCTTAAATAATGTTAAGAATTTAGGCAACCAGGGGACCCAAACTGGGAAAAATGCATTCCCACGTCCATGTTTCTCTCCTGCCCGGCGCCCCCCTGTGCCCCGCCCCTGCACTGCTTTCCTCTCTGTAAAATCAGAACAAGCACCCTAGGGTGAGGATTAAAAGTAAAAGTGTTTTCAAACACCAAGGACGTGGAGAATGCCCGCGAAATAAGGCTAAGTGAGCAAAGCAGAGGATAAAGCTAGTCGCCCTGATGATCCCAACTTTGGAAAAGCATTTGTTTAAAATAATGGCTTCTGATGACTGGCTGCCTCTTCTCTGCCGGGCTCTGTGCGGGGTTCTTGGCTCTGTTTTCCTCATGGGGTCCCCTCACACAGGACTCCTCCGGTGGCGGGAAGGGAGACTCGGCAGTTTCAGTCTGGTGCCCAGGGTCCCACAGCCAGGGGAGGGCTGTGACTCGCACCCTGGAGTGTGTTCCGCCCCCGCCCCCTGGTCCTCGGATGAGAAGGAAGGGCACCGAGGTGTGCCCAGCCCTGGCCCATGCGGTGGTGTTGGGGGAGGGGGCGGTCTCTTGTTTATGCCTTTTAATATTTCCTCCCCTCTTTTTTTGGATTAGAATGTGTTACCTTTATCAGCAGACAAAAAAACACATTCAAGCAAGTTAATGTTATACCCCGGGATTGTATTAGACTTCGTAGTCCTTACGTTAATCTGTCCTTTTTTTCCCTCCTACCCGTAAAGGGCTTGCAACTCAGTATTCACTGCATTGGAGAAAAGTCAAGAAGCGATTGAAATTATCAGTGAAGACCACATTATACAGGTTCGCTGCTTTGCAGGTTCTGTCCCTCTGGACTTCTGTGTTTGCTCTCATTTTTAGGGTCGAACCCTTCCAATATGATTTTTTTTTCTTTTTGAAGTTCAAGAGACCAGTTTTCTCCCTAGAGGATTATCAGAACAAAGTGTTTAAAATGTATAACTTCAAATAAGTTCCCTATAAGCAAGAAAAGGTACTAGTAGTTACTTTTTTGTTTAAGGAGACACTTTTATCCAGAAGGATTACTCCCGGCGGGGGGATAGAGGGGGACGGCAGCACGAGGGAGAAGGCTTTGACCCCAGGTCTGCGGGTTCTCACCTTTCTCACTGTTTTTGAAGGTAGTTTACACCTGTAGAAATTTAGTAGGAACTACTCAAAACTTCAAAAATAGCCTGGTAATTCCTGAACAAATCCCCCATTATTAGCAAAGTGGGTTTAGGTCAGTGACCACAGACAACAGGCTTGCACATGTAGGTCACACCAGGAGAGGGCTGTGCCGGAGAAATGTCCCTTTTGTCTGCGAATGGCTGTGCCTTGGCTGACTTCTGAGCACCCCGTCCTCTCCGTCCGTCTAACTGGTGCCCCTCGTGGTAAAGAATTAATGTCCACGGTCCACAGCTGGTGCCCTGAGAGGCAGCACAGTGGGCGTGGGCCCGGGCTTGGTGTCAGACGCCTCGGAGCGTCTTCAGGAGGGTTACGTACTCCGTCTGCATCTGCCCTGTCGTCTGTACACATGGGAGGAGCATTCACGCCAACAACAGCTTACCTTTCGTAAGGATGCTCTGAGGACTAAATGAGTTCATGTGTGTGAAGTGCTTACTATAGTAAAATAGTTTTGATTATTATGTTGTCATCATCATTATTATTATTAGCACACGCATAGCTTTCCCATGCATTTTCTTCTAATTTTCTAGGCCTATTTGAAATTTAACCACAAAGCCTTATACTTGCAAACACTTCCTAGTTCTCAGCCTGCTTCCCAAATACGTTATCCATTTGCTTCACATGAGAGAGGCAAGACAAACGATGCGTAGCTGGAGACTTCGAGGGGCGGAGGGGCTTGCGGGCTTAAAGCCGGGGTGTTTCAGATGCCACTCTGGTGCTTTATTCCACTGTGCGTGATCTGAGCAGCCCCTGGGCTGTCTCCACGGGGCTCTTCCCTCTGCTGGCGTTTCAGTGGGAGGGGGCCTGCCGCTGTGCGCACCCTCCGGGGCACTGCAGGGGCAGAGGCTTCTCGGGACTCCAGGGGGCAGTTCTGGGGTTGTGCTCTTGCCGCTGCAGGACTGCGTGGTGAGCTCCAGGCTCCTGAGCTTCAGTGGGGAAGCCTGCTGGCTTAGGGAACAGTCTTTATTGTCCTTTCAAAACTTATTTTAATTCACCAGATACTTTTTTTTTTTGCCTCCCCAGTATGCAAATCCTGCATTCGAAACAACAATGGGCTATAAATCAGGTGACTTAATAGGGAAGGAGTTAGCAGAAGTGCCTATAAATGAAAAAAAGGCGGATTTGCTCGACACTATAAATTCATGCATCAAGACGGGGAAGGTAAGTGAGAGGTTAGTACCTTTTTTACTTTCACATAACAGAGATGGAAGGAAGCAGACTTAGCCTTCATTGCGCATTGCCTGTGCCAGGTAATCTCAGTCTCACTCTTCCCAGCAGGGCAGGGGAGCAGCGTAGTGGTGTCTTCCCTGTTATTCCCATTTTGCAGATGAGGAAACTGAGGCCAAGAAACTCTGTAATATGATTGATTAGCCAGGAATCAGAGTAACTTCCGTTGACATAGTCGTTGTTTTCATCTTTGTAATAACTAAGTTGACCTAAGTGGCGGGTATGGGCAGATAGATGGTCTGGGTGAAGGATCGCCACTGAGGGGCCCATTCTCAGGACACCCCCAAGCCCCACGGTTCTCTGAGCCCTGCTCACTCGTGCAGCATTTTTAAAAAAATGTGCCCCGTATGCCAGGCACTCTGCTGGGTTCTGGTTTAGCAAGAAGACCGAAATGCTAAGGCCTGCCTCAGAGAACTGGCTGTCCAGGGAGCAGGCAGTAAAAGGGGTCGTTGCCTGGGCGCTGGAGGGCGGATGGATGGAAGGCGGGCCGGCCTGCGAGAGACGTTCCCTCTCTGAACAGGGGCTTCTGACACTGTTCCTAGGTTTTAAAATACGAGCAGAAGGAAAACACTCCTGCTTTTCGTAGACGTTCTCATGTAGTCTTTCCTGCGGGGCTCACCGTGCCCTTTGGAAGCTGGGTAGGGACTATTAATGCGATCACTGAAACAAAGTGGAGAAACCGGTGACCTGCTTTCCTGCTTGCTGTGGAGGCCCCTGTGGAAGTGACACCCTTGCCCCTGTGGCCAGGGCTGCCCCACCGCAGAAAAGAGCAGTCTGCCCTGGGGCCCAGTGCCTCGCGAAGCTCATGACCCCCATGCTTGGGCCCCTCAGAGACACCGTGAGTGGGTGTGTGTCCCTCTGCTTTCCCATGGCTCTGAGCACATGATGGCGATTTCTTACTAGAAAGAGAGAAATGATGTCTGAAGTGGATGGAGGGGCTCTCGGGTGTCAGACGCACCGCCCAGGTGAGAGCCAGTGCTCTGTCCTCACTTAAGCAGGGCATCTTCAGAAGCAGGGTGCAGGGCAGCCATCGCCCGAGACCCAGCAGCCTGGAGGGGGCTTTGCCGTGCCTTCCCAGTTCTGGCACGTAGGCCCTGGGGCGCCCCTTGTCGGCCTGCGGTGCAGTTGTGTCAGCTGGGCGGCAGCTGGCTCTGGTGCACCTTGACACGACAGTGGTTTGTGCTCAGGTGGCTGGCAGGGGCGGAGAGGGGCCCCGCGGTGGGCGAGCTGTTGGCCCGGGCCTTCTGGGTCCAGGCAAGCAGCGTCTCACCCGAGTTACGCGGCCAGGCGCCGGGGACGGGCACGAAGGGCCTCAAACTCACACAGGGCAGACGTGTTCTCTGAGCTCCACGTCGACTGCGAGCAGAGAGTCTGGAAGAAGGCCATACTTCTGACCTCTGCGGCGCTGTATTTCAGAGAGGAGCCTGGTCGTGTTGTGTGCGCTCAGAGCTCTCGGGAAGCGAGGAAGAGCAGCCGTCTGTCCGGTGTCGGTGACCCGCTCGTTGTCTGGCAGCGCTGCAGCGGGAAGGGGCGCGTGGCTGGGCCAGCTTTCCGGGCGGAAGAATGTGCAGCCTTCCTAGGGGCGTCTCCCCAGGGGAACTGGGGCCCCGGGGCCCTGGGCCAGGGGTACCCTGGTCAGTGGGGAGCATTCAGACATGCGCTGGAAACCCAGTCAAGGCTTAAGAAGGGGTTAGGTGATGGGTGGAGGCTTTCCAGTGTCAGGTTCTAGGGGTGCCCGTCGGTCAGATGGCCTTGGGGGCAGAGGACAGATTCTGACGTTCGAGCAGGGAACACTACAGACATGTCCCTCCAGGTCCCCTCTGCCCGCTGTCCTCAACTGACGGCTCCCGTGTGGGGGCTGAGACTGTGGGGACCTTCGTTTTCGGGCCGCACCCTCATGCTCCCCCGGGCCCCACGCGTGTGCTCTGGCCTCGCCTCCCCGCCTCCTCCCCAGGGCTTCTCCGTCTCCATCAGGGCCGTAGGACCCAGCCTCCCTTCTTCTCCGACACCTGGGCCTCCATTGTTCTTCTCTTCCAGGGAGTTTGAATTTTTTGCCTCAGACATTGGCCTCATAGCTGCTGAGTATATGTGGGCTGCTGGGCGCCCATGTGGGGCATGAAGGAGCCTTTACCCTCTCACGGCCGTTAGCCCCGGGCCCGCGACTCTCGTGCTTCCCTCCCCACGGATCCCCGTCTCCTCCAGCTCTCTGTCCTCTGTGTCCTCTGAGCTCACCTGGGCTCTTTGTCCCCCGCCGTGTTCCCCAGGCCACCCCTTTGTTACCGAGGCACTTTCCCGCTCTGCACAGATTCTCGCTCCTCCCCCGGCCCGGCCTCTTCTCCAGGGTCTGGTTCAACCTGCAGCCGTCAGTTGAAACCACCTTGGCCAACAGTGATCTTCCCTCAGCCTGCGCCCACGAGAGACGGGCCCTCCGCAGCCCCTGTGGTCTCCGCTCCGGCTGCCTCACAGTTGCCTGGAGTTGGAGCCCTGGGATGGCTCTGGCTCCCCCCGACCCCCTCGTCAGTCTCCTCCATCACATCGACCGCTGAGCCTGACATCAGCTAAGCCCCTGCCTTTGAGTGTCCACTGCCCGGGCCTGACCTTGTTCACGGCCTTTCACACCCTGGGCTTGTGCGGGCTGGATCCAGCTGGGACTCCTGTCTCATGGCCGCCACCTCCGGTCAGTCCGCCTACAGCACTGAGTGACGAGGCTTGCCTGCCACCACTCTGACCCTGTCACCCGCTCTGTGTAGAGCTCATGCCCCTGAGCCAGGCTCCCAGGGCTCTGTCGTCTGACCTCAGCCTGCCTCTTCCGCTCCGTAAGTGGATGTGTGGCTGTTCTCTGTTCACCACCGGCAAGTGCTGTGCTAGCCCCAGGGGTAGGCAGCGGAGGTGGTGGTTTAATTAGGATGATGGGCACCGAGGAGGGGCCCTCTCAGCAGTCAGAGGAGCACGGCGTGCTGCTGCGTCCGCCCAGAGCAGGAGTGCGGTGCAGCCCCTCGTGCAGTAGAAAGGGGAGCCCAGCGGGAGGGGGCAGCCCCTGCGGAGCGCCACCGAACGCCAGGGCCTTGCGTGGAGTTCAAGTGCATTTCAGCTACCAGGTGGCATCTCCCCAGTGGCATTCTAGGGCGGAACTAGGTTATTCTCAGGAACTAAAACTTAAGAATTTCTGATAGGTCAATATTTTAAAATGTATTTTTGATAAGAAAGATGGCTTATGACAAGTAAATACTTCTTGTTGCCCCGGTGACAAGAAAGCTCACAGGCCACTCTGTTGCCCCAGTGACGTCGTTGCTGACTCGCCCTGCTCTGAGGGCTGCACTGGGCGGCTCTGGCTGGTGGCCGACGGCTGCCTGTGTCTGTTCAGGAGGGACGGGAGGAAGTCCTGAAAGTGTCTGTAAAGTGCGGATTGACTGGCCAAATTGGGCGCTCATCTTCCTCCCACTCTTTTTCAAATCCAGCAGCTCTTTTAAGAGAGAATTCACACCCCGTACAGCTTGCCCATTTAAAGCACGGCGGTCAGTGGTGCTTTATTCTCAGACTTGGGCCCCCACCGATGCCACGACCCGTCGCCCAGCCCTCTCTGGGTCGAGAGCGTCAGCAGCGACTCTCAGACCTGTCTGCCGGGTGCACTCGCGGGTACTGAGGGCGGGCGAGCGCTTCTGCCCGGCATCCCTGTGCAGTCCTCGCCTGTTTCCAGCGTGTCAGCCACCCCGGAGAACCTAGTAGTGCCCGCACCTTCCTCCTGCCCCTGGGCAAGTGAGCACCCAGCTGGGCTCTCCGGCTTTTTTTAATTCAGTGCTTTGTTGGTGCGTGGCGTTTTCAGAAGCACACCCGGATGCATCACCAGTAACCGTCCTCTGCTCTGTCAGCCAGCATCCTGGTTTTCTCTCGGACCCCCTTTTCCAGAGGGGTCTGAGGGTGAGATTCCAGCGTTGGCCTCTGCATACAGGCCGTCCCGCCCCAGGCCTAGGAGCCTTCAGGACTGACCTCCTCTAAGGGTCTGGGCAGGAGACTTGAGGGGACCCACCAGGCTGCTGTGGGGAGGCCCAGCTCCAGTCTTGTGGGACTCCCGCCAGCCGAGGGGTTGTGCAGCACCCTGTGCATTGTGTCCTGCAGTGGGTTTTAGGGACGGTTACAGCTTGAGAACCCTTGGTGACTTTCGGAGGAACTCAGAACCTTTTAGGTGGTGACAATCGCAGGCTTCTCCCAGGCCTCTCCCACCGCCTCAAGAGCAGGGAATGCCACCGCAGCGCCGTCCTACACGCAGCTGCTCCCAAGGCTGCGGTTCTGCTGGGAAAGAATGCCTCTGTTTTGTCTGACCCGAGAGCACGACTAATGCAGTGGCAGCCCTGCATTTTAAGGTCTCACCTCTGTGTTCTGCCCGAGCCCGGTCCTGGCCGTCGCCTCCTCACCCCCACCCAGACGCAGAGGGTCTGAAAGCCACCCCCGACCCAGATGGTGGTGGCAGCCCAGCATGCTGGTGGCCACAGAATGTTGCCTTCCCTGCCTAGTCCTGTTCCCCCCTCCCAATGCAGGGCCCGGGACCACACGCTCCCCACCCCCTGTAGCAGGTAGGAGCTGTGAGGGGAGGGGCCCGTGCAGCGAAGTGAGGGGGTGCACTCCCCTCAGGGGCCAGGGACCTCTTCTGCCAGCAGACGGGACACATGTCCCCACTCAGACTGTGGTGACCAGCTTCTGTCAGCAGCCGGGAGGAGCTGGGCTTGGGAGGGTGAGCAAGAATGGTCAGATTGCCCACAGCCATGTGCGGGGCTGAGACACCTTCTAGGCTAACCACTTTAGCAACGGGAAACGGATCAGACCCAGGAGTGGACGATGTTCTTGGACTCGTGTGCTGAACACAAAGCATAACGATGCTTCCGTTCCATGTATAGGAGTGGCAAGGAGTTTACTACGCCAGGAACGGAGACAACACGCAGCAGAATGTGAAGATAGTACCTGTCATCGGGCAGGGCGGGTAAGTGGGCCACGAGCGCTCCAGCCGGCGTGCCACGTCTGCCTTACCACAACACGTGCTTTGACCGCTTACGCACGTTTAGAACTGCGTGCAGAAATTCTAAAGACAGACTCGAAATAGGTCAGGTGTCCTCAAAGAAGGGCCTTCCGGGGCGGCCTCCTCGTGCCTGTGGCCTGGCCCTCCAGGCCCAGATGCTCCAGCTGATGCTGCAGACGCACGGGGGCACACACCGGCGCAGGAAGGTCCCTTCATGAAGCTGTGCAGTCAGAACACAGATCGATGGGCTCCCCGCACGTCAAAGGTTTCTGTCCGATCTGGTAGCCTGTGTGTTACTGCTGCTTAGACTCACCACATTAAATTAGCAGGTTTTAAATGCCGTCATTTATGGAAACTCACATGTAAAACAGACGTGACTACACACTGCAAAGCAGTGTATCAGGAGCCTAAAAATCCTGTGGTTTTTCTCAGAATCTGTGTGCAGTCATATAGAACCACGGGGAAGTACGACTGTTACAGAACACCCAGCAGGAAAATGTGCAACCATTAGCAAGGATAGGAAAGTAAATTACCAGGAGAAATGCTCATGACAAATGCAAGAGTCCAAATGTAAAGCCACACCTAGCGTATGGTGTCAGTCACAAACACGGAGGAAGGAAAAGGAGAGAAGGCGGTGAGTGGTGGTCCGCTTGCCTGCATCTCTCAGTGCCTGCTGGACGGCCCTTCACTTCGCCCTCACCGCCGTCTCCACTTTCCAGACAGGAGACGGGCCTGGTGGTGCCATCTGTGGCCCCGGTCCGGCTGCCAGGGCGGGGTGGAGCCTGGCCGAGGCCTCCCCACCAACCACGGGCTCCTGTGCTCGGTCACCGGGCTTTGCCGCCAGTTGGCCATGGCCTGAGTGGGACAAGTCTGCAAGGGCTCTCTGTTCTGGTTCTTTGCCTTTTTATGTCCTTCCCAAATTTTTTTTTGTGATAAGTATATAGGGGTTTCATTATCAAGGGGAAAAACGGGGGGGAAATCAAAGGAACAACAAGTGAGGAGAGTCGGCAGCTTCTGGGACGAGCCCGGGGGGCTTCGCTGTCAGCTCCCAGCTGACCGAGGGCCCTGTGTGGGTCGCAGGCTTCTGGTTGGTGAACATGCAGTACGCTTCTAAATACATAGGTATTTTTCATTGTGTGTGACGATGACTTGGGAGAATTTTGTCATTTTTACTGAAGAGTCAAGTTCTTCTCCATAGACACCGCTGGGCGAGTGTAGACGCTTGGTCACTGGCGGTCTCAGCCACAAACCAGACCAGTGCCTTTCTCAGAGAACCTCATGAAAGAGCGATGCTCTCTGGGTAATGAACAAAGAGGAGCTATGTATTCAGAACAGAGAGTCGGAGAGCAGTAATGCCTTGTTTTCTACTTGCAGAAAAATCAGACACTATGTGTCCATTATCAGAGTGTACAGTGGCAACAATAAGGTACGTGAGGGACCCCTCGGGCCCCGGGCTGCCCCTCCAGCAAGATTCCTCTTATCGTATTCCTTCCTAGTCAATCCCAGAACTAATGGCTTTTACAATTTATCTTTAGGCTGAGAAGATAGCTGAATGTGTTCCGTCTGACACTCACACAGGTATGATGCTCCATATTCATTCTTAGGGTTCATTGAGCTTTTGAAAGAAATGAAGTGAAAACGGCCCCTTCCTCCGACTGTTTCCTGGGACCCAGCAGCACCTCTCTCCCCAGCTCCCTGGGCCGGTCTGCGAGTCAAAGCCCTGCACACGGGAGGGCATTGTGACAGGTGTCCCCTGGCAAGAGAACTGGTCGCCCCAAGTGCGTGAACTTGCGTGGAAACGTGTTCAGTGAAGTGTGGTCTGCCGGCCCGACGGGTGCTGCGAGGGGCAGGAGTGTTGGGTGTCAGGCTGCTGAACGTCAGCAGGGATGTCTGCACCTGGCAGCAGTCACCGCCAGCCCGCAGGGAGGGAGCTGGACGCCTTCACACCTGCCCCACTCGGTACCCGTCTCCTGCACCTTGGACCCCATCTGCTCCTCCCACTCCATGTGACTGCAGATGGTCCAGGGAGGGTGAGGGTCAGGGTTAGAGTGATCAGAGTGATCTGGCCAGGTTTTCATTCTAGGAAGGTCTCTTGGCCGCCTTTGGAGACGGGATTGGTAACCAGGGCAAGATCAGGGGCTGGGGGACTAGGCGTGAAGGGAGCTGCCGTTAAAGCTGAGGGATGACGCATTTTTGAGCCAGGACAGGGACAGATTAAAGAGGTCTTTAGGAGACTGAATCGGATTTAGCTGATAGACAGGGCGGGGTAGAGATCAGGAGGGGAGGGGTCACAGAGGACTTGTCGCCCACTGAGCTCAGTGACCTGGGGCAAAGAGCAGCTTTGGGAAAAGGTCGTGAGTTCATCTGGAGTGCCTGGGGGGGTGACCAGATGGAGGTGGCCAGGTGAGCTGAAGTCTGGCACTCAGGATAAAGCGGCAACCCCGGAGTTACTTAAAGCTGAAGGAAGGGCGGGGTCGCCCCAGGAGACTGTTTTCCGAGAAGAGAAGGAGTCAGCACAGCATTGGGGAACACGAGGGATGGGGGCTGGTTAAGAGAGAGGAAACCCTGCAGGAGGAAGAGCGAGAGATGCAAGGAAAACCAGGAGCACGGACGTATGCAAGCCAGGGGTTTCCAGAAAGAGGGGTCCGTTGTGTCAGCTACCACAGGTCAAGTCGGGCAAGAACTGAATTGTGTCCTTCAGGTGAAGGGGCACAGAAGTCAGCCGTGAGGATGACAAGTTCACACTCAGTGCCCATGGAGAGGCGAGTGTAGCAGATAGCATGTGAAAAGGGGTCTCGATGGTGGGCCGAATCCAGGTCCTGCTCACAAGCAGCTCCCGGGGAGGAACCAGGACTCCGCGCCTGCAGGTGGAAGGCCTGAGCTGGCGCGGCGGCCCCCAGTTTCCTCATCTGTGAGATGGGGACAGGTTGGAGAGGCTCAGCACCTTGCATGGCACCCAGCAGGTGCCCGGGGAGGGGACAGGAAGGTCAGTGTTGCTTTGTCATTGATCGGTGTGGGGTCAGGGGGAGAGGTGAGACAGCCCATTCGGAGCCCTGGAGAGTAACGGTGCCGGGCACAGACAGTGGGTCGGAGGGTGGAAAGGTAAGCTGGCATTTGGCACGTGCCCCAAACCGGGGTCCTTGGACTGTCCTTGGAGAGAGAGCCCGTCCTTCCCCAGGGCGTTTTAGATCTCGTACTATAGAAGCAATACATGAAAGATGTTTTTCCTTCGGAGGAAGTGTGTGTGTCGATCAGAATTTTCCTACCGTTTTACTCAGTCGTATAGACCTGCGTGTGATAGGAGTTCTGCTGGTTCTTACGTCACATCTTGGGACTCCAATGACCTAATCGTACCAGGTGGGGCAGAGTGAGAAACTCAGGCCCCAACAACCTCAGTTTCTTAGTCATTTCTGTGAGGCACTGTGTTGATTTTTGTGGCAACCTAAATGATGTTCTGATTCTTAAGTTTTGTTTTAAAATTTTTTACATCGGTGATTCTCTTAATGTGTTAACATCCCTTTGGTCAGGTGACCTGTCGTCTGTTTCCACAGATGGTCAGCAAGGCAAACATAAAGACAAGAGGAAAAGCTCACTGGACGTCCGAAGCGTGGCCTCTCGAACAAATGAAGGTAGGTGCCCGAGGCAACCGGGTAGTGTTGGCCACGTGCTGCCGGGCGCTCCCCAGCTTACCTCCGGGTCCCTGCCCTCCTCCAGTCCACACAGGGGAGGGCACCTTCTCGCCACCTGGGTCATTTCTCCCTCTCCTCCCACTCCCGCCCGGGGGCTCCATCCTGAGCCTTTTGATGGACTCAGGGGATAAAGAAAAAGGAAAAGTATGTTTTACTATCTCTTTTGTCTGCTGTAATGGTATGGGGCAGGGGTGTCAAACTCATTTTCACCGGGGGCCATGTCAGCCTCAGGGTTGCCTTCAAAAGGCTGAACGTAACGTTAGGATCTTAACTACTCCTGAACTAGGGGCAAGGAGCACGGCACTGCCGCCGGGTAGAAACAGGCTGCCGGGCCAGATAAAACAAGGTGGGGGGCCGGCCTCAGCCCGCCTGTAGAGTGATGCATTTGGAAATTCTTAACACTATACAGCAAGTCCTCAAATAACATTATTTCGTTCAGTGTTGATAGAAAAAGATCAGTTCCTGGTCGGGTCTCTGTGTGTGTGGAGGGGCCAGTTCTCCCCACGTCTGCGTGGGTTTCCTCCTGGTCCTCTGGTTTCCCCCCGCAGGTGCACGTTGCGGGGATGAGTGTGTCTAGGTATCCCCATCTAGGGGGTGGCCCTGTGACGGACGGGGTCCTGCCTGCACCTCAGCTGCCAGGGGAGGCTCCGGCCACCCTTGATCCTGAACTGGAACGAGCAGGTTCAAAACTAGTGATCTTATGGGTACACCTTATTTCAGTGTTTAATATTAGAAGGGTTTTTTTGTTTTTATTTGCAAGTTCGGTGAAGTTTTGTGACCACAAATATGTTGTAGGAATTCAGCTCTTATTTATATCAACTAGTCTAGGGTAAAATTGGTTTCCTTATATGTCCTTTTGCTTAGAACAGAAGTTTCATGGGACCTGTCAGTGGCGTTAAGTGAGGACTGGCCTGTGTGTCACTGTGGGCTGCAGTTTGCCGCGGCAGCTTACATTTTGGTGGGGAGCTGAGCTGTGTTCGGTGTGCGTTCCTCGCGGGGCCCCAGTGTGGCGATGCGGAGTGGCCGCACCAGGCTGCGAACACGGCGTGCCCCTTTAAGGCCTTCGGTAAAGAGCGCCGGGCCTGACAGTGGCACTTTCAGGGACACACACAGAACTCTGTGTGGATGCATCTTCCTTCCCCGGGCACTGCCCAGGCCCCTCCCCCACCACCCAGAGGGACCACGTCTTACAGGAGCAACAGAAAGTTACAAACCCTAGAGCCTGGGCGTCGCTGCTTGTCTGTTAAGGTAGTTGCCTGATTTGTCTGGAGTAAGCAGAACAGTGGAAAACACTAAGAGATGCTTTGAAAACTGTAACCAGAAATGTATGTGTTTCGGGTCATGGTGAATTGTAGTTATAGCTCCTGCCACCAAGAGAGCCCGGGTGGCACTGTCTTCCAGAACATTCTCGCTCCTGGACAGTGGCAAGCTGAGTTGTTATAAAGCCTTATTATTATGAAGACAAAAAGAGGCTGTTTGGCCTTGGCGTGCTGATGGTTTCCTGTTTTCTCTCTGATGTCAGAAGTTCAGGCTGGGGGGGCATGTACTTCCTAGTGCCTAGAACCGCAGGAAGCAGAGTGGGCTTGTCAGGATGAGAGGGAAGCGCGGCGGGCCGGGTGGTTCTGGCCCCGAGCCCTCTGCAGCTGGGCGCACTGAGGCCTGGGGGAGCGGGCACGGGGGGCCCTGGCTCGAGACAGGTGCGTGAGGCCGTGCCTACC
>PVKM010032246.1:0-16477 GCA_004027735.1 Carollia perspicillata
TCAGATAAAGTCTTTCTCTTGCTTATAAAATGTTCAGTTCACTGATAAATTCTCATGATCTTTGGAGGAAAGCTAAAAATGGTGTTGTCCTCCTCACCATCTCCTCTTTAGTATTCATATGATTTCTTACATATAACTAACGGTACACATTTTTCAATAAAGTTGGAATATTTATCAGATTGATTTGTCAATTAACCGCTTCTGAAGATGTTATGAAAATGCTAGAATCGTTTGTGCCTGGAGTCACACATGTGGTGACTGTTCCTTTAGAGAACTGCCGCCCACAGGCCCGAAGTCACAGCAGCGCTGAAGTCCTGAGCGTGAGTGAGATGCAGCGCAGCCACTCAGTGGAAGGGCTCAGGACGAAGAGGGAGGGTGCAGAAACCAGTCATGGTGGGAGGGCCTGATGAATTTTATGATCAAGTTATATAAATCTATGGAAATTTAAAAAGCAGAAAGGAAACATTTTTGGAATGGGATGGCTTCAGGAAACAAGTGACAACAGCTGGGAACCAAGTTCTGGGAGTATTTTTATTATACCCAAGACCAAGATAATTTCATGCACCAGCTCATATTTGTTTTCCAAATCAGTATTGCAATTTTTGTATCTTTGAAATACTTAATAGCCCCTTCTCTAGTTAGGATGTTTTGGATACAACCAGAATGCATGAGTTGGTCCTCAGAGTACAGGACCTAGAACTAAGCCTTTGCTCTACTCTCCTCCTGTGCCCTGCTCACACAGTGCAGCCAATGACGGAGGGCACACCTCCTGGCTTCTGGTCTGCAGGTTGGGGCTAGAAACACCCTAGAGGTCATTTTCTATTATCAGCCTACTAACGAAAGACCCATAACCTATAGCTAAGAAGTGATTGATTATGATATTATGAACCATACATAAAGGTGGACCCCAAAAATATACTATTACTAGATCTCTCCTAGCCACTTTTATCTTTGTCTCAGCTTCAACTTTAGAATGCTTCAGCTATTTATTATTAATCTCTTCCTTCAGCAATTTTCAGAAATAAAACACTTTCCCAATAATGTTTCCTGGTGTCTTGTGTTGTCTGACAATGGGTATATCTAACCAATAGCATACAGAGGTAGGTAGGTTAGATAAATGAACCAACTGGTAGGTCCTTGGAGGGTGGGAAAGGGAAGTAAGAAGGCAACTAGAGAGCCACATAAAAACAAGGAGGTGTTCTTCTGCCTGTAAGGAAGCAGGAGGTCCTGGAAGAAGCATAAAATGAAAAAGATATAGGCATGAACTCTTGTCAACTGTGTGACCCGTTTAACCTTAGAATCTCCACTTGCTCATCTTAAAACTGGAGGTAATATATAAACTACCTTTTAAAATCATTTTAAACATCAAAGAAAATATCTATAAACCATCGAATATAGTGCCTGGTATTTAACAGGTATTCTAGAGTATATTAATAAGTAGTGAACCTATGCTTGTAACTACATTTCAGCATTCAGTGAAGTTGTATATTCTATACTAGCCAAGACCTGGGAGCCAGGCACTCCTTGCTTCCTGCTGGTGAGACATAGAGTAATGGAGAATACACTCAGTTTGTAATTAGAAGGCTTACTAACTAACTGCATATTTTCATAAAAAATATTTAAACTCTTTGAGTCTAAGTGTTCCCCATATGAAGCCAATAGTAATATACTTTAGTAACATTGTAAATATAAGAGATATTTGTAGAGTGCATACTGTGAAAGAGGTAAGAAATGTAATAACATCTAAAATTATATGGATCATAGAGTAAGCCTATTGGCTAAGTAGAACTATAAAATCTATTAAATTCTTGTAATAGCCTCTTATTGTGATCTATTGCTGCTCATAATCATGGGAAATGAAAGAATGCACTCCTGCTTGGTACCATATAAAAATAAAATTCAAGTGATGAAATCAAAAAAAGACAAACACGTAGTTTTATGATTCTAAGTCTCATATTTTCCCAGGATATCTTTTTTCATAATGTGAATTGTTATGGCCCTTTGTGCTAAAATAACATTTTCTCAACTTGAGAAATTATTATGACTAATAAGTAAACAAATCCCCCCCAAAACCTATTCTCCAGTTTATGCAACAAAGCCTCCAGGATCTTTTCACACTGAGAAAAAGTTTATTAAATCAACTTTAACAGAAGGAACTTAGAGAGCTATGTTGTAAATAAATCACTAAATAGAAACTAAATCTCTTTCAAAGACTGTATGGTCATCTAATTGCACTGGTCTAGAGACCAAAGTCCAAATCATTCCAAAATAAAATCGCTAAAGTAAAACTGAAGGCTTAATCTAGAATTATTCCTCCAAATAGTTTGTTTTAATATTCATAATTTGATTTGATATCCCTATTTATTTTTTCTATGTTAAAGTCAATATTTAACGAAATCTTATTTCTTTTCCCTGTAGAGTTTAAAAAATCTGATATTCCATGGTTATAAATTTGCCTACTAATCATCTTAATTTTTCATTCTTGGAAATGTATTAAGAGAGGATAATTATAATTTATCTACTTTCTCTCTTATCTAACTGTATCTTGAGGAATTTGAGTGTTTTCTCTTTACTCCTTCACCCTTGGTGACACTGCTGTCCCCAGTCTTCACTTCTTTCCATCCATATTCTTGTCTAATCCCTCTTGTTCTAAATGATTGCTTGCAGTTTAGAAACACAACCACAAACCTCTCAATTGACTCATAAATTCTGAATGAAAGTCTTGGTTATTTTCTCCTCTCCGTTTCACAGCATTACTCCTGTCTCGCTTGTCCTGATCTCAACAGTGTCACTCAATATCTGGCCTCTATTCAGTAGTGCTGACTTTCTCACCCAGAACTTAAAGGAAAGGATGACTGGCAGGTGTGATCACAGACATGCTCTGTACCCTGGGCAGACACAAGAAAAGCTGCCATGGCCATATCTTCACGGAGCTGGGGATGGGAGAATTTCTAAGGGAAAAGACAATGAAGAAAAGGAGCAAATGTAGTAACCTCGAAGAAATTATTCAGTTTTCAAAGTCCCCAGTGTAATAGAGGATATTCTAGATAAATTCCCTTTTTCTTTTTCCCCCCTTTTTTAAAACAAACTTTACTTTGTTATTAGTTGTCATGTAATTAGGTCTATAAAACTACGATATGCCCACTAGGAACTTTGCGATAATTCCTTTCAACATGTGATTTGTCCTAGATCTTCAAATAAAATAAAATATAGCTCTCTAACAGAAACAAAGCTTATTTCTTATTATATAAAATAATTTTGGGATCAGTGTGAAATGATACTCAAATATATAAAGTAAAAATATATAAACACATGCATGTGTATGTAATAAAAAATGTAAGTCACTAATAATGTCTAATCCTTTCCTCAGAAATAATTGCATGGAAGAGTTTAAAGTATATCTTAAAACCAATTTTAATCAAAAATCTTAAAAATCAGTGTACACATTAACATTTTATGGAAACAGATGATCACCCAGATGAGAACAAATTGAGATTATTTATTCTGAGCTTGCTTTAGCTAGAAAGTCAGCCACTATCCCCTACATTTGGCAGATACACTCAAAAGCAGTCGGGGAAGTGGAGAACTGTCTAGTGAAGAAAGAACAGCTCCAGGTAGGCTTGGATTGGAGGTTGTTTGAATGAGGAAGCAGGAGGTGGGCTAACTGGAAGTGGGCATCCCATGCGGTTAGTCTGGGGAGCACATTTGGCTTTCCCAGGTTGGAGGCAGGCAAGGGAGGAGGACAGAGTAGGGAAGCCGGCAGTGTCTGGCCAAGTCGACCATTCGACAGTGATTGCTGCATAGGTATCGTTGGACTTTCTGGACCAGATGCCACAACTATTTTGCTTCACAAGCTGGTGGTTGCAGAGGCATGGGTTTGAGTTCCATTCTTTTTTTAAAAATATCGTCTGACTGTTGTTTGGTTATACAAGTATACCCAAACTCTCAGTGTACACATAGATTCATTTTATTCTTTCTATATACTTTATTAAATAATATAAATATGATATAAAGAAATGAATCAAACATCAAAAGATGGTATGTTTCCCGTATTAAAATAATCCTTCGTTGTGAAAAATGGGGAAAAGCAATCCTTTCTAACCAATTGAAGATTTCCCAATGCAGTGACTTACAATCACTGATGAATTATTAGTGTTTCAAAGGTAAAGTCTGTGGTATGAAGAGAGTCCTTTACAGATGTATTATTTGAAGAGACAGGTCCTCAGAGGAATATGAACAGAGTATGAGTGGCTCACCACCTGGGGCCGGAATGAAGTGTTTTGTCTCAAGGGAATAGAATTGCATATCCATCCAATTGCATTATGGGTGGTTTTGCCCTTCTTTGGAAGCGTCTGGTAGAAGCTGCCTCCCAGACAGGATATTGAACAAAAATTCTGTTCTGGTATGACAATAACCACAGGCAGGTCCTGCAAATATTCATTTAGTGATAGTGTCTGAACTTAACTCAGTGCAGCCTTGTTGTCACTTGTCAGATAAATCAAAGGCACATAGTGTGTATTGAATGCCTGATAGTATCTAAGTGTATCAGTCATGCTTGAGCAATCCCAAAGGTTTCATTTAAAGAGGGAATTGAAAAACCTGCACTATATAAAAGTTGGGGGTATGGGACTTATTTCTAGAAAGAGGAAATCATAAAATGCTACATACAATTCCTCCCCTTTTGAAATTTTAATATGTTATTTCATTTGGTCTATGAATTAAACTAGACATATAGTTTTAATATTTTAAATAGCATAACTATATGTTTAATTTGGTTTTTGACCACTCAAGTTTGTTTAAAGCAATGGTCCCCAAATGTATTATGATGATTATACTTCAGAAACTGTTAATATTCATTTTCTTTTTTCTCATGTTTAAAATCAGATTGCTTTTATACTCATAAATACCCTACTTTTATTATTTCCTGCATATGCTTAAATCTTTTTAAAAATTGTTGTTTTCCTCTCTTACAACTAAAAATAATATTCTAGAATAATGAAAGATTTTCATGAATGCCAATATTATATTTCTCATGCTCTTTCTCCATTCCTCCCTCCCCACCCTTCAAAAACATGACTCGGTCTGGAAATCATTAAACAATGTTCTGATATGAATAAAAGTGGGTACTCTAACTGCGGTGAGGTGTAGTCAAGGAGACTATCACATAAGGACTGAACACAAAAAGGAATACCTGAGAACACGGAACAGATTAGGATACTAGTTTTCCAGTTTTGTAATCTATGTTATTTTCAGAATTAATGTACGTGGCCATTGTTTTGTGGTGAAGGACATTTTGTGTTTGTTTGAAATACTGGTTAAAGGACTAGAGAAATAAGAAAATACAGGGTTAAAAATGATGACATTGACTTTAACCTCAATGATATGACATCTGACATATGTGTACAGTGTGAATTTTTCATATATTTCTCAGGTGTGAGCAATGAGTGAACTATGGTTTTTATTCTTTTTTTTCCAAAGATTTTATTTTTAGACAGAGGGGAAGGGAGGGAGAGAAACATCAATGTGTGGTTGTCTCCTGTGTACCCCCCCACCAGGGACCTGGCCCACAACCCAGTCATATGTCCTGGCTGGGAATCGATCAAACCGGTGACCCTTTGGTTCGCAGGCTGGTGCTCAATCCACTGAGCCATACCAGCCAGGGCTATGCTTCCTATTCTTCAATTGAGAAGCACATCTGCTGTGTTGTTTAAAATAATTAACCTCCTTGAATATAAATACTTGGTTTATGAAAAATAATTTAAAAAAATCTGAATAATTGATTAAGGTTTAAAAACTCTTAGACATCCCAATGCCAATAGTTACAGCATTCTGTTTCAAAACTTTTTGCTTATAATTTTTTTATAGGTAGATGAAACCCACTCCTAATAGAACACCCATCTCCCCTCTGATCACATGTCTCTTTTTAGTACATCTATTATTGGTATCTTGATTTTGCATAATTGTTAACTTCAGAACCTGTTAATACCTCTAGAGAAGCCTGGAGAGAGGGCACACTGTTCTACTTATGCATATGCTCTGAAAAACTGAAATTCAAGCTAGATTGTAATGGCAAGGTACATGTGATACATCTGATGACTCTACTTCTGAATGATTTATGTGAAGAGTAAAAGATGAGGCAAGTGATTACATTCTAGTGCACCTGGATGAGATAAATCGTAATCATGACTTCCTAAATATTGCGTACATTCTGTGATAATGAGTTGTTGAATCAGTATTCATCAAGCTTAGTGGTACTAAATAGAATTCCAGTTACATATGTGAGAAATGCAGCCTGGGCAAAAATGCAGAGACGTAAGTTAACCTGAAAACACCAAGAACCACAGGCTTGTCTGGATGATATGTTATAGCACCCAAAATCAGGAGTGAGTTAGGTGGGAAGGAGCAGGCCAGGCTGTTGTCCAAATTCCAGCGCTTCAGTACTTATCTTTTCACAAATAGCCTGAGATGGTAAAACAGCAATGAACTTCAGTGAAGCTGATCAACAGAAAACGGAACCCTTTTTCATGAAGATAAGATGTCCATGAAGCCATGCTTAATAAATTAAATGTAATACAAAGGCTGATTCTATAAATGAAATAATTAAAAATTATGAATTCACTTTTTAATGAAGTTATTAAAATGTTAGTAGGTAATAATATTTGACACACATATTACATACACCCCTTGCTTGTATCCGTGTCTTTCTATGTGCTCCTCTGTGTTCCGCCGGTTAAGGGGCCACTATCTGCAACTTTATGTGTATCATTCTCTGGACACATTAGTATCTTTATCAGATATGATATGCAATTCTAGATAACACACATGTTTACTTTGTTCCTGAGTTCGCTAAAATGGTGTCCTAGTGTGTGTTGTCCTCGTGACTTGCTTTTTTGGCTCACAGTTGTTTCTAAATTTTATACAAAATAGTGTCTTGTTCATTTATTCTTATTGCTTATAATAGGATTCTCCTGAAAATGGCTATAACTATGACTTCCAACTTCTTATTCGTGCTAGCACTGTTATGAATATTCTTGTCTGCTGGTGGTCTTGCATGTATAATAATCTTTAGGGTGTGGGGGATGAGTGTCGATTACACATACCATTTCAGGATCCTCTTGTATGTGAATATTTAATTGCAAAGGCTGTGCCAAATTGAATTCCAATATATTCCACAATGTGTAAGAGTTGTCCTTGATACAGATCCTTGCCTCTAGTTAACATTTTACCAAATATGATTGCATACAGGATGTACGTTAAATTCATTAGACCCTGACCATAGCAGGGAATGGTAGGAAATAGAATAAAAGCAGGAATTCAGGCAAAAAATAAAGAAATAAACAAATAAAAGAGAGGAGACATATGCTTGATTTTTAATAAAATAAAAATATAATGTAAATTATATATTATATGTATTATACAGATAAAATTTTAAATGTTATTTAAGAATAATAAAAACTTCTCATGAAACGTGGAGAATGATTTATTCAGTGATTTTTTCCCCCTTGATATCTTTTAAGGTCTTTTTAAATTTTTTCCATTTTAAGTCTTCCCACAGTAGTTTAAGTATCGGTTACATCTTACTTCATGTTTCAGCAGTAATAGAAACTATTCAGTGGCCATTTTCTGAGGTACTGTCTCTCTTTCATTTCACTTATTCTGTTGGGGGATTCAAATCAGGTACATGCCGGCCTTCTATTTTCAAAACACCTTGATCTTGCTTTTATGTTTTTAATCCCCTTACTTCTTTGTGCCATCTGGTCATTTCTTCAGATCTGTTTTCTAGTTCACCAGTCTCTCCTCAGTTTTTTCTAATCTATAGTTCAACCCATACAATGATTTGTAAAAATTATTTCAATCATCACATTTTTCTTTCTTAAAGCTTCTTTTGGACAGTTTTCTTTCTTAAAGCTTATTTTGGTTCTTCCACATTTCCTGATGATTCTGAACAGTTAATTATTCCTCTTTATGACTTTATATGTTTTATTTAAGCATTTTATACATTGCTATTTTTTTATTTTACACATAATCTGAAGCGTGACAATATGCGTCTTTGGCCTAAGGATTATTTTGAGTCAAAGGTACTTGAAAAACAGCAGATGCAAGAAGGACATTCTAACCTCTTTGTCCAGGAGATAAAAGTCCCATGTGAAGATGCCCTCCCTGGACCAGGAGAAAACAAATTGTCTTTGATGGGAAGACAAAGACTATAGAATTTCGTACAAACAGAACTTGTTAAAATAAGTCTTATTTTTCATTAGCCTCACATATATTTTAGTTACTTTTCCACAATTGCCTTTGTTCAAATTACTGTAAGAGTATTTAGGTTTTGTCACGTTTGGACGGTCTTCCTTTCCTATGTCACATAAAATGTATATTTGTATGCTTTTCTCCTACTAATGTTTCACATCAATTAAATTCTCAGGCCCAGCTGAAAACCCTAAGAAGGTAAAAAGCAAAGTTTGGCCTCCCCTACAATTCCAACAGCTGAAGTTCTCGAGGCTCCTAAACTAAACACCTTTTTCTGGCTCACTGCTACTCAATGTCATTTGTTTTCTTGTGTGTTTGGTGCTCTTTGATTTAGGGTTATATTTAGTTGAACTTAGTGATCTTCCAGGGTGGATATACATTTCCTCCTTCCAGGAGTAATGGGAGCTACCAACTAGGACTGATTTATTTACTCATTAGGGTCTCAGTCTTAATGAAAGGACCTAAGGACGTTTATCTTGCAAATAGTTTGTAGACCTGACTCCAGCACTGATAGCATTTGCCCTGAGTGGAACCCTGCACTCCGGGTGTAGACAGGCAGGCGTCAGTTCCAGTTTCAATCTCCTTTTCTGTACCTTTGTTGTTTTTTGTTTTGTCTCTTGTGGAGATGTCCCCACATTCTGATTATTCCAGTCATATAACTATGTGTTAGACAAGATGCAGTTTTGTTCTGTATTCCTAAAGGACACTCAAAGCCATGGCTGGGAATGGAAACTCTATAAAATTTGACTTTAATAGAGGTTAGCTCACCTGATATGTACTTACAAGTAAAAAGCATGGTTATTTGTGTTCATTTTAATATGGATAACTACAGTACAAAATCATCCTTGAAAATTAAACTGATGTTAGTGTCAAATAATATTTAATTTTTTTGTAAATTCTTAGAATTGAGCTAGGACTCTCGCTCTGCAAAGTAACAGAACTTCTGAAAGCACATGTTCTTAAGAAAATTCACCTCGGCCAGCATTTCTTTTCCTACCAAAGGTTGGTTCGTGTGTCTTTTTGCCTGTGGGCTTATCCTTGTGCTGGTTTCCAAGGTCAAATATTACCTGATCCATAAGGTATTCATTTAGCTGCAGCTCTATATAGCAGGGTTCAGTTAAAGACTCAGAACTCTCTTAATACTGCTAATCTTTGAATTCTTACTGTGTGGTAGTGATTATAATGCAGAACACACGGATCACAATCCACAAACTGAAGTATATAGGAAATATCCACTTTCAACCTTTTTTTAACAATCAAATTAGAATGGATTCCAAGCCTCGATACATGGCTGGTGGGGAATTCTGATTTAGTCATTATTAGAGCCTTATTCTCTGTAAAAGTCTCGGCAAATATGGCTTTGGAAAGAAGCCAGACCTGTTCGGCATCCTTAGTCTCCCCATACACCCTTTACCTTTGCTGTTTTCTCACCTATTGTTAGAGAAAAGGAAATACCTCTGTATTTTCTTTGGATCTTTCAAACTCTCCTTTTCCACCCTATTTCCATTCGTGAGCATTTTACCTAATTCCTTCATCCTAAGGATGTTAGACATCAAATGGCAAGAAAGCGTGTGTCTTTTTTTTCCGTTTGTTTGCTTTTGTTTTTTTCCTTTTCTTTTCTTTTATTTAATCTTTATTGTATTTTTTCCCATTACCTTTTAGGCACCTTATACTCCCCTCCCCCCAGCAATCATCACACAGAAAAGATGTGTTTTTAAATGGTTTTTATGTTGAGCCTAGCAGTGTAACTTCTCCTGAGGCCATGGGATACTAAGGAATGCGGCTGCTTCAGTGAATTGGGGGGCGGGGGGAGGGGGAGTGGATCACAGAGAGAAAAAGTGACTATCTTGCCACAATAATTTACCACAACTGCTAATATTTAATATTTCTGAATGCCAAAACTAATCTAAGAAACTTACTTTACAGTTATTATCTCATTTAATCCTCACAAAAAAATCTCTTAAAATGGGTTCTATTATTCTCTCCATTTTACAAAAGGCGAAAGAATTTAAATAGCTGGAATTTAAACCTCAACAATCGCACTGTAACTTGTGTTGCCTTTGGTCATTGATTAGGCCGCCCAAATCTTCTTTGTTTCCTAGTTCTTTTAATAGCTACTGAAGTTGCCAATATAGGAATTTCAACTAGCATTAGATGTCTATATTTCTTCTGATGGTTTTCTCCAAGAATTTGGGGTCCTCTAACTACTGAACCTCAGATCATTGAATGAAAACCTCACTATCTGTTGAGAGGCTTCTCTAAGGCCAACTTCAAATCACAACCAGCCATTCCGCATGTCATGCCCTCAAGTCTCGCTCTGTAAATCTGCTTCAACAACTCGCTGCTGTTGCACAAAACCCATTTGCGACGTGAGGAGGTGGTAGAACGTGCTGCTCAGTTTATCTATCCCGTTGGTTTGCCTATGTTTTTTCCTGTCTTTTCTCCATTCCTTCCCTTTATGGAACTCCCGGCATGTCCCACTGGATGCCACGGTATGACTAACATGTAGACTATGGTAAACTGAAAGTACTTACATAGTAAAAGGCGTTTTGGTCAATGAGTAAGTATTTATATCATGTAAGTACTTGGCCTTTGGTGCCAAATGTATACTCAGAAGTCACTTAAAAACATCCTTGCACTTAGTCAAGAAAGGCTCACATAGGGAGTTGATATGACTTTTATTGATTTATTCATTTCTTAGTCTTGTTTATTCTATTACAGTTGTCCCAATTTTCCCCCTTTGTCCTCCTCTGTCCCACCCTCTGCCCCCCTGCACTCCCACAGTCCACTCTCACACCATTGTCCATGTCCATGGGCCCTTCATACGTGTTCTTTCACTGCTCCCTTCCCCTTCTTCCCATCATTCCCCCTTCCACTTATTCCTCTGGCAGCTGTCAGTCTGTTCCCTGTTTCCATGTCTCTGGTTCTGTTTTGCTCGTTAGTTATTTTGTTCATTAGATTCCTCTTATAAGTGATATCATATGGTATTGTTCTTTCACCAACTGGATTATTTCACTTAGCATAATATTCTCCAGCTTCATCTATGCTGTCGCAAAAGGTAAGAATCCCTTCTGCTTTCTTTCTGCTGCATAGTGTCCCATTGTGTAGGTGCACCACAGCTTTTTAACCCGCTCATTTACTGATGGGCCCCTAGGCTGTTTCCAGCACTTGGCTATCGTAAATTGTGCTGCTATGAACATTGGGGTACATAAGTTCTTTGGAATTGGTGTTTTGCAATTCTTAGGGTACATTCCCAACAGTAGGATCACTGAGTCAAAAGGCACTTCCATTTTCAATTTTTTGAGGACATTTCATGCGCTTTTCCACAGTAGCTCCACCAGTCTGCATGCCTACCAACAGTAGATGAGGGCTGCCTTTTCTCCACATCCTCATCACTACTTGTTCTTTGTTGATTTATCACTGATGCCCATTCTGACAGGTGTGAAGTGACAGTTTATCATGGTTTTAATGTACATTTCTCTGAGGGCTGGTGATGACATGGCTTTTTAGTATTTTACTCCATGTCTTTGATTTATGGGGAACAATTAGGTTTTCATTAGTTATATAACATTAGAGAATAGTACTTCAAGTTTGTTTCACACAAAAAAAGAAATTACATTTAAAAATGGAATTGGAAACCTCAAAAGATTATTTACATGTTACCCAGAAAAGCATAAAATAATGCAAATATGAGTAACAAATAAGGTGCATGACTGTTACAAATGCCTAATATTCTCAGTCGTGTTCATACGTGTGGGATTGGTACTAGTATATTTTTAGTAAGGACTAATAAATGCTCCCAACATACATTATATAGTAGCATTTCATCAATTGTAATGATGTATTTAGGTGACTTACACCTGCTCTTTTAAAGCAGGCTACAAAGTTTTGGGTATCATCACAATTTAAGTGCCAAGGTGTTCTATATAGTCACTTATGTTTGGAGTCATTTTTGTGTCTTATTTTCAAAAAAGCAGGACAAGTGGCTTAATAATGTTATTCTCATCAACAGGGTTAAATTATTACATGATTACTTTACTATACTTTAGAAAGAAGGTGACCTAAGACATTGAATAGGTGAATAATGTCTCAATTGCCATTTCCAACTGGCTTCTTATTAAGAGTATTTGAAAAGATAATTATTTCCTGAATGCTTCCAAAATATAAAATAATTATAAAAATCCTATGAAATAAAATAATATTTATTAATAAGTCCATTTAAAAATGTATGAAACTCTTAAGTTTATCAAAATATGAGTCCAATGTATATTTACTATAATAATAAACTTATAGGTATTTTGCTGATATATAAGCTTATATGCTCAGAATAAACAATGGACTAGAAATATAGCAAAATACTAATGATGGTTATTCCTAGGTAGTGATGTTATATGTAATTGTCTTTCCTATATTTTCCATATTCTTAAACCAATAAACTTTAGTGTTTAGAAACACCAAGTTATTTTCACTATATTTCAGATAAAACTCTTCTCTCCATCCATGCTGTTCTATAAACGTCACAATGTCAGTCTCCATTGTTCTCACAATTGGAAGAGGCTAGGATTATTATCCATTGTCTCGTTAAGATATTCTGTAACAAGGAATTTAATGAGTATGTCATGATTACACTATAGAACAAATTCTACACATACTTTCTGAAGCTTTGCGTTTTATATGTAAATTATATAAAATATATTTATATCTGCTTTCTTCCAAAGCAGAGCAAATTGGCAAACTTTGTTTCCATCCTCTAGTGTTAAGCTCTAAAGTATTGCTCATACATAATTATTTCAAAGGAAAATTTGTTAGAAAAGAAGCAGAAGGCATTTTTCTCATTAAAGTATCTGTACAGCTACATTTTACTTATGAAAATCAAGATAATGAAAAATTTTTATTCTCAGGACAGAGTTGATTTATTAAATATAAAATACGAAGAACAAAAGGGACAGATCTATTCCTGCACCTAAAATATAACTAACAAATAAAATTCTGATATAAAATAGCTAATACAACCACATAGTTAATTCTGATACACTTTATACTTTTTGCAGTATATGCATTTAGCCTTGTCAAGGTAAAGCTACAAAATATGAATTTTCAGATTTTTAGCAACTGACTTTAAATCTGCAGTGTATTTTAGCATTTTCTTATTGTAATTCTAATGTAGTGACTAGTTTCTTAAGAAAGAATGTAAATTATACATAAAACAGCAAGCTTAACATGTGGCTCAAATACTGTAATCCCAAATGAATTGCTAAAATAAATATGTGATGCATTGTTCAGTGTTACATGAAAGCTAAGTTTAAATATCATGTGATTTAATCAATTCCTAGCATTTTTTAAAAGTTTAGCTTTATATACTCTATGAAGTGATTTTGTCTAGACAAAGGAAGCAATCAACTATTTGGTCAAAGTTTTCTTCAGTAAAATGGAATGATTAGGTATGTTAGTTACCTTTGTGCTAAAACTCCATTACAGTTTTGCTAAAATTGTAACAAAAAAAACCCATTTGCTCTTTTTCTTGTTATTATTTAAAATTACCTATACATTAGACAAGGAGCACAAATTTAGAATTAAAGGCACACTTTTTTTCTGGAGGACACATATGAAAGTATCATTATAGAACATCCCCTACAGAATTCTCCAGTGCTTTTATGATTGTGGTACTGTTTTCTAAAACAGGAAGTAGTATTCCAGCATACAGAATAGTTAATGGTGTTTTTAAGAAATGTAAAGATCAAAGCTATGTTTGCAGTAAAGAATTTTAGTGTGCCTATAAATTTACATAAGTATTTTTATAGTCACTCCTGTTATTAAGTTCTTATTATATAGTTCAACTAAGTTTAACAGGTATGAAATCACAGTAGCACAAACAAGAATAAAAGTCCAGGCCGATGAGGGGCTATTAGTGTCAGAGACCAAGGCTGTAAAACATGTCACCACTGCATTCACATCAAATCTTTCAAAAGTGGGAGTGGCGGGCAATGGACAACACAATCCTTCCTTTTGAGGGTACATGTTGGAAATTGTACCTATTACCTTTTAATGTATCTCATTGGCCATGATTTAATCTTAGAGCTACAGCTAGCTACCTGGGACACGGGATAATGTAGACTTGATCCTGGGTGGCTCTGTGACCAGTTAAAAATAAGGAACTCTGTCTACACCAAGGAAAGGAAGAATATATACTGGCAAAAACCTAGTAGATTCAGTTATAGTCAGAAATTTGCATAAACTCTAAAAGCCTCGCCCCTGAGAAATTGTAATGGTTAAAAGAATATTGAAACATAGACTCTTCTTGATTTAGACTCTAGATTTGTACTAGACTGGTCAATATTATTTTGAATTTCAATTGATATGTAATATGCTTGTCACAGCATCAAATTCAGGTGTCAATTTTGGGATCTTTTCCAACCATGTGCAAGGAAGTCCCCAATCGAAACAAAACGGCTAATGAAATAAGCCAGGCAGTAAAAGATAAATACCCATATGATCTCACCTTTAATAGGAACCTAAGCAACAAAACAAACAAGCAAGCAAAATATAACCAAAGACATTGAAATAGAAAACAGGCTGACAGTAACCTGAGGGAAGAGGGGAGGGAATTTCAGAGGAAAAAGGGAAGGGATAACAGGAACAAGTATAAAGGACACATGGACAAAAACTAAGCGGGGGTGGAAATGGGAGGGAGGTGGGGAGCACTGGGGGAGTGGACTGGGATGGGAGTAAAAGACAGAAAACTGTACTTGAACAATAATCAAAATAAAAATTAAAAAAAAGAAAAAAGATAGGTCAAAAAAAAAAAGACGGCTAAATTTGTTTTTATTTGCTACAGCAAAGTCTCAAACAAAGTCACAGAAACCCCAGTGAATCTTGTTCAGTGGTAAAGTGTATCAGAAGGACTCAGTCACTAAAACTATTAGTATCAATATTAGTTTTAATAGAGTTAATATTTATTTTCAGTTACATTTACATCTTTGTTTATTATTTATCCTTACTTTTCAGTCCTTCTAGAATGACTTTTCTTCCACCTGAAATACATATTGTAGATTTTTAGTGGTAAATCTCCTATCTGTGAAATGTATTTTGCCTTTTTTTTCATAGAAGCTTTTTATATTATAGAATTCTAGGCTGGCAATTATTTTCTCACAGCACATTGGTAAGATTATTCCCATGATTTCTACTGGCTTTCAAAGTAGCTGTTACAAATTCAGCCATGTAATGATTATTACTTTCAGGTAGTCTGAATACTCTCTCTGGATATTAAATTCTTAAGATTACAAATAACAATATTGTGTGCTGCAGAATTAGAACTATTTTCAAAGTTACATTATGTCACTCACTCGAACTGTGGTCTACTGCATCAAGAATAATAGTTACTAACATTTATTTACCACTTACCAGGACCTTGATGTTGTGGTAAAAACACCGCGCCTCATTTATCACATTTCATTAGGGTTTCACAATAATCTTTTGAGGTAGATAAATCTTTTTAGCTCTGTTTTCAGTTTGAGGACTGCCAGGCTCGCCTCTGCCACCTTACAAAGCTAGTAAGTGGGAGGGGAGGAGAGACCAGACTGGCATCCTGGAGAGTAGCATGAACCTGACTCAGGTGAAAATTATCGATTATCAGAAGGTAGACAGCACAACCACTTGTATCCTCCTTAGCTCACCTGAAATTACCTAAAAAGGCATTTCCCAGAATCCTTTTGTAAATGCTTCCAGGTTAGAGTTAGGGGAAGGTGAGATTAGCCACAGATTTGAGAGATGGGGGTGAAGAAACAGTCATTACTTCTTCCTAAGAGTTATCTAGTGAGCTCTGGGGAGCATCCAATGCAGAGATGGCTATGGGTGCACTGAAGCTTTTGCTGCTGTCTCTCTCTGGCTTGATGTTCCCACCCTGCTTCTCCTGGCAGGCTGTGGACCCTGGCAACAAGCAATGATCCAGTCCCACCTCCCACCTCAATAAATATAGAGGCAACAGCCCTGCGGAGACTTCTGGCTCATCTTCCTCCCCTTCCTGCTCCTTCAGGGGGACAAGCCTGCCTTCCCAGAAGCCCTGCCAGCTAACCTCTTTCCATCCACCCCAGAGGCTTTCCAGGGCTAATGCCTCAGGGCCACTCACAATTGCGTCCAACCTAACCCCGGACTACAGTGAGTCTTCACTTAACATTGCCAATAGGTCCTTAGAAACTGCAACTTTAAGCAAAATGACATATTTTACCATTGG
>PVKM010032247.1:0-16481 GCA_004027735.1 Carollia perspicillata
TTTTGACCCGGCAATTCCACTGCTGGGATTATACCCTAAGAACCCTGAAACACCAATCCAAAAGGACCTATGAATCCCAATGTTCATAGCAGCACAATTTACAATAGCCAAATGCTGGAAGCAACCTAAGTGCCCATCAGTAAATGAATGGACCAAAAATCTATGGTACGTTTCCGGGATGGAATACTATTGTGTAAATGTACCACAGCGGAAGAAAGAAGGAGCTCCTACTTTTTGGGACAGCATGGATAGAACTGTAGAGCATTATGCTAAGTGAAATACACTAGGTGGTGAAAGACAAATATTATATGATCTCACCTTGAAGTGGAACCTAATCAATAAAACAAAGAAGCAAGCAAAATACAACCAGAGACATTGAAATTAAGAACAATCTGACAGTGACCAGAGGGGAGGTGAGAGGGGATAACTGGAGGGAAGTGTTTTCAGGAACGACTATAAAGGACATACGGACAAAACCAAGGGGGGCATGGAAGCAGGGCAAGGAGGTGGGGATGGCTGGGGTGGAGGGGGGTGGTGGGGAATAAATGCAGACATCTGTACTTGAACAACAATAAAATAATTAAAAAATAAGTAAAATAAAACAAAACAGGTAAAACAAAAAAGAACGAATGCTAAATCATTCTTGTGAATTTAAAACATATAATAGCAAGGCAGTTCATGAATAAAAGAGAAAAAGAAGAATGACTCTTCAGAAAACAAAGTACTTAGAACAACATATTATAAACGTGTATAATAGCTATCATCATCATAATTATTATATTTATTATTATCTAAGAGTTGAAAGGCCTCCTTACATATCTCAGAGACATAGTACAGTTATTGTCAAATTTTTATGGCCCACTGTCTAAATTGGTCATTCATTGCCTTCGATAATGAAATTCACCAAGTCCAGGCTGATCCACTATATATGTTGAAGTAAGACACACACACACTACAATCCAGTTTAATTAATACTTAATAGGTTGAGACAAATATGATTAATGAATGAATAAAGTGGCATCTTCAAAGTAATTTAAAAACTCTTTCAATCTAGGAGTTCATACCTGGCAAGTAAATATTTCTAAAATGAATGAGAAATAATGACTTTCTTATGCAAATAATAATTGAGAAAATTCATTTTCAACAGACCTAAATTAAAAGAAACAGTAAAGAGAGGTCTTTAGGCATGAGAAATAGAATCGCAAACAGAAATCTAAAAGAGGAAGTAGAGAGAGCTGGAAAGGGACTAAATGATGTTAATTATAAAATCCCCCTTTTCCTCATTTACTTGCCCTAAAATGGAAGACCATATAAAGCAAAAACAGTAACAATGTATTTGTGTTTGTAGTATATGCAAGTATTATAAAGTCAGATCCATTTACTGCACATGAAGTGGTATATTGTATGAAATCAGACTGATTAATCAAAGCTTTGCAAACTCTGGGACAACCAGTGAAATGATTTTTAAAGCATAAATAATAAACCCACAGTTTAAATAATAAACCAATAGCAAAGATAAAATGAAACCATATATTGCGTGGGTCTAGAGTTTACATTCAGTTTGCAGAGCAACTGTAAGTCTCATAAATGGTTGGTGGAAATTCAAAATAGTATAGCGACTTCGAAAGACCAGTTTCCAATTTCCTGCAAAGTTCCGCATATGTTTGTTTCCTGTTCGACTCAACTGTCACATTTTCAGGTATCTCAGGGAAATAAAGCTCCATGTTCATACAAAACCTGCTTATGAAAATCACATACAGCAGCTGTATTTTCATCACAAAAAGCTGAAAACCCAAAAGTCCCCCAACAGGAGAATGTCTTAACAAACTGCGCTAGACCCTCATCACACTTGCGAGAGTACTCGGCAACAAAAGAGAAATACACTACCTGTAAACACCGTAACACAACTGAATCTCAAATGCGTTATATGAAGATTTCTAAAGACAATATTTACACATATCCTATGATTCAATTTATGTTATATTTTTTCAAAAATCAAAATTAGAAATGTGGAAAACAGATCTGTAGTTACCAGGGCCTGGGGGTGAAGGTATGGATTGACTTCAAAAGGGCACAGGAATTTGAGGGGAAATGATGATGAAATTGCCCATCCCAACTAAAATAAAAAATAAAAAAAATAATAATATGCATATAATAGAAAATTAACTGTTAAAAAAACACACAGTTTCACCTATTTCAATGGTGCAACATCTATTATCTTTTTTATTATTTTAAAATAGAATAGGCGTCTACTGACTGATATAAATCTGAAATAAATATTAAATACCTAGATTAAAAAAAAAAGAAATTGCCCATTCCTTAATTGTGGTGCTAGTTATAAGACAAATATGTTTGCAATAATACTCAAAAGTATTCAGTAAAAGAATTTTACTATAAGACATTGTATCTGAATTTAAAAATTGGGTTAAAATATAGGAAGTAGTTGTAATGTAATTTATCAGAGTTGGAATCATAAAATATTTTTCATTATGAATTCTTTTCTTTTAATTGTTGTTCGTGTACAGTTTTCTGTCTTTTACTCCCATCCCAGCCCACCCCCACAGCCCTCCCTATATCCTCCCATTTCTGCCCTCCCTAGTTTTTGTCCAGGTGTCCTTTATACTTGTTCCTGTAAACCCTTCCCCTTTTCCCCTGAAATCCCCTCCCTTCTCCCCTCTGGTCACTGAAATTATTTTCTTATTCAAGCATATATCTTGAAGATAATATCACATTTGTGCATGTATATTTAGCCTGAATTTATTAACTCTTGTATAATATAAAGTAATTTATGTAACCATTCCAATGCTAATAAATATTAAGTTTGTTTTTATGACTTGCTATGGCAAACAGTTCTGTAATTAATATTCCTTCCTGAGCTTCCCACATATATGCATGATTCCAGGGTATATACAGAAACAAGATAATGAGGATTATCAATTAATTTGACAACTTATATTCTATCCAGAAATATGCAAATATTGTTCACCAAAGGAATTATAGTTATTCAAAATTCCACAAACACTATCCAAAAAAATATCTCTGTCCCACTTCTTACTCAATATTGGACATTGCCATTTTTAAGATTGCTAGTTGGATGTCTGTTCTATGATACTGCATTATTATTTTTATTTATGTTCACCTAATTACCACAGAAGAACAATGTACACACTGAACAATTGTATTTTTATTGTTGTAAATTAGCTGGGCACTTTCTTTGTGTGTGAGATTTGCCTTTTACTTATCAATATGTGAGCATTCATACAGATATACATTTGTCTGCTATTCATATTACAATTTTTCACAATTAATAATTTACCATTTACTTGACTACAGTGACCTTGAGAGTTGATTTTTTGATATAGTAATGAATATGGTTATTCTACTCTTTATTTGATCATTTAGAAGACAGTAAACTCTATTTTTAATACAATCGGATAATCAGTACCAATCTGAGATGACTTTTTTATTTCATAGTTTTCTTTACATTCTTGTGGTTGTTTATGCACTCTATTTGGTTCCACTGAATTACTTCCACATTCTTTCATCAATTCTACATCGATTCAATAACACAGCTTTTCATGATCACATTTGATTTCCTTTTCATAAATATTGGAAAATTACCTCACATTCCGGTGTACAACATGGTCCAGAACCACATTTTACTGAGCCTTTCAGTTTACATGTGTTATAATCACAACACTTCTTAAACTGACAGTCCTAAAATTTCATGAGAAGAAATATTATTCTAGTTCAATCATTAAACAGCTCTTATTTCTTAATTTCAACTTATATTTAATACTTTTCTGTGCTTGATTTTTCAATTATATGCTATAGTTACCAACAAGGAAGCTTTACAATTTTTCCACTTCTAGAATACCCAGAGGCATACCCAACTATAAGAACTAAATAAATAGCATCTAAAATAGCAGTTGATTAGCAATATTACCTAAAATATTGACAAATAATTAAATTGCTTATTAATTCATTAATTGACACCACGCAAATGTAAAGACATGAATATTTATAGATATTTAAATATATGTATCTCATGTATTTACAGATATGTAAATATATATATCTTTGGGGAAAAATGTGTGAGTCCAAAAGAAAACTTTCCCCAATTGTCTTTTTAGTGATTTGCTTACTCAAATTTCCATCTGTGAATAAAGTTAGTAGAGTTAGGCAATATATGTAATAAAAATACATTTAGTATATTAGTCATGTGTCATTTTTACTATAATGGAAATAAAAAGGATATATTGATACATATATATTTTACAAGGTGACATAACAGTCAATTGTTATTTAAATTAGATAATTTTAATAATGTTAATAAAATAATAATATGCATATAATGTTATCACTTAGCTACTAGATCTGGGAAGTAATAAATATTACTTCCATTTAAATATATTGCATGCATAAAATCATTAATATATATATATTTTTTAGCCTCACCCAAGGACATACTTACTGATTTTAGAGAAAGGGGAAGGGAGAAAGGGGGAGAGAAGCATCATTGTGAGAAACAGATTGGTTGCTTCTCATAAGCAATGCGACAGGGAACCAATCCTGTAAGCTAGCCCTGCGCTGTAACCAAGAATAGAACTTTCAACCTTTTGGTTCATGGGACAATAGTCCAACCAACTGAGCCACACTGGCCAAGGCTAAAATTCTTCAATATTTTTATATTCTTAACACTTTTTTCCCTAATTTACTATTTGTTGAAATATTAATATGTTGATAACACATGTAATGTGACTTTAGTTATTTTATCATTTAGTACCAAAGCTCAGGATAGCAATTTTATCTTTTTTGACTGAAAACCATCTAAATTTAACAAAATAATTTTTATTGTAGTCAACATACACCTTAATATTAGTTTCAGCTGTACAACACAGTGATTTGACATGTGATTACTACATAATCACAATAAGTCTAGCAAACTTCTGTCACAATACAGTTATTATAGTATGCTGACTATTGTTCCCATGCTGTATCTGCATTCCATTGTTATTTTGGAGAGTGGTGGATGATGAAATTTAATGTTATGTAAATAGTGGTGGTCAGTTATTTTTGTAGGTGAACACAAAATCAAAGTAACTTGGGGAGTCATCATGAAAAACTTTAAGTAGAGAGGACCGTTAAATATTATAAATTCACAGTATTATAGTACACAAAATATGTGGTCCTGTCTGTTGAGAATAGTGTGCTGTGAATATGCAGTTGGCGGAACCATAGTAGACTGTGTGCCTATATTTAAAAGTGAGCAAATAAAGCAGATTTTGATCATACTGAAACTTGGAAATGCAGGAATGTTTGAGGATGATTAAGGAAAAAAACATTGTTTCCACATTCTTGCAAACACGAGAGACAGAAAAATTTGAAGCAAATTCAGGAAAAGTTTGTAGAGAAAATAGAAACTGTCATATGAGTTAGGAAATAAGTTGTGGATAAAAAGGAATTTATTTAGCCTAAATTTTCAAATCTCTCTGCTAGGATAATTAGGAACAGTATGTGCCAGCCAAGTTTTCAGGACTTATTTGTCTTCTCAATTGAAGAGGTATGGGAAAGTGATTTGTGCATCTCATTCCCATTTTCATATCTTGGTTGTATATTGAAGACATTGTTGATAATATTATCCCATATATATTATACCATGACAATCACTTATTAGAAACACAACAAATTGTGCTCAAATTTCAATCTTCATTACTCACCTCTTCACTGCCACAGTCACATTCTTCATTAAGTTCCAAAATCCCATTACCGCACACGGATTGAGTTTTATACAATGGTTGCAAATTTGGAAAGTTTTGAAGACATTTAGCATCCAATTTTGAAACAAGATATCTATATTCATGCATGCTACAATTGCTAAAAACCTTTACACCACTGGAACCCCTAAAATGAAATAAAATTCCTCAGGTAAATAAACCTGGTTAATGAAACCTCATCTAAACAATGCTCCAAAGTGTGATATACATTGTGAGATACTGCAAATGAAAAATGTATGCCTTAGCAGAAATAAAGTCAATCAAAATTAAATTTTAATTTATCTTTAACATTTTAAAATACATTGAAAGTATATCTTTCCAGAAAAGCAATAAGGGTAACAGTTAAATCTATCTATCCTCCATCCATCCATCATCCATCCATCACCTATCTCTCTACCAAATATGCTCTTCTCCTATATATCCAAGTCTTCTTTTCCTTCCTTCAGTCAGGTGTCTGCTCAAATGTCCCCTTTTGAAGAGGTTTTTCTTGACGACATTGTCTGAAATTATGTGCCCTCACACATTCTATTTCCATTTTCAATATTCTACATAGTACTTTATTAGTATATTTTAAATTTATTTTTATTTGACCTTAATTTTTACTTTCATGTTCAAAGCTATATTTCCAGTGGAGTCTCTAATAGGTATGACTAATAGATGTCCCACAGTCATTTCAAACATCCTATGTACCATATTGAACTTCTCAATCAAACCTGCTTCATCCACTGCACTCAGTTGCTGGCAACTCCATTCTTATGGTTTCTGAGACTAACCTTGGTGTGACCTTGGGCTCTTTTCTCTCTCTCATGCTCTGTACCAATAAACACACACACAAATAACATTTCCAATGAACAAATTTTGTGTTGTTTACATGTTGAAATATTGTATTTTAAATATACTGTGTTAAATAAAATATATTATAAAGCATATTACTGCAATTGATTTTATCTGTTTCTTTTAATATTTTAATGCAGCTATTAGAAAATTTAAAAGTACATACACGGCTCACATTTTATTTCCACTGCACAATGCCATTCTAAGCAATTATGTCTGAAATAGTATCACCTAAATAGTTATACTTAAGATGATAGGGGTCCTGGGTTGTCTCCTGAGCTTCTAAAGAAATAAATGTGAGAGCTTCAGAGCTGGGGGAGTATGAGCAAAAGGAGAGATGCTTTAGCTTTCACTGACAAAGTCACTGGTAATGGAATAAATAAAAGAAAGTAAAAGAAATACCATGAAGAATTAAATTATTAAAGCAAACTCCTCTATTACTTTTAATTACTTTAACAGACATCAGTACAGCTCTGATATTGCAGAGCAAGTTTATGCAAAAAACTACAAACTTTGAGCACTGGCATCTTCTTACACAAAATAAGTTTAAAGATAGAAACAGATTATTTTCCATTTGGGCCACATGGTTTACGTGTGAAAATTAAAAGTATTAATCAGAACTTGGAACTTTTATTTAAGGTGGGTATAAAGTAATTTATATTTTAATTATATATCACATTGTATACTGTAATCACATTATATAATATATAATATAATGTATATAATTTTGATACACATAAGACACTTTGATATAAATATTACATGACTGGAGTTCTGTGGGGAAGGTTACCATCAGGCCTAAAGACAACTATAAAATGAAGTGAGCTAAGACAGCTGTCTCAAGGTATTTTAATTTCTTATCCAAAGCTTCAAGTGTGGGGTAGGAAAAATGCAAATAATTATTTCAAGAGAGCACAGCTTCCCTTGCAGCCCTAATTCTGAATTCCACAGACATTAACTTGGCAAAACCTCAAGTATTCATCCACTTCCTTTAAATATATACTTTGGTAGCTAAAATTAAATGGACAAAAATAAACAAACCTGCTATTTTAGTTCATATGAAATTTGTAACTACAAATTCTAAGTATGTCTACAATAAGATATATAATCTTATGACATTTCCTAAGTCATTTCTGATTTCCAGTCTCTAAGACAAGCATTGCTCATCTACAATGAAAACTCTGACACCTCTGAGTCTCAGCCTCCTGTCAGAAGGAACTGTCCTCATCCTTACCACCTCTACTTACTAAACTACATACATCTTTACATACCTACTCTCCTATTCTATTGCAATAATTCCACCTACCCAGCTCTAATAAAAACCAGCCCCTCTACTTATGCTGTAGATCCTGTCCTCTCTGATTTACTAAATGATTTTGCTTTTAAACCATCATTATATTCAACATCATCATCTCTTTATATTCAACATCACCATCCCTCTTCTCTTTACTCTATCAGTCTATAGATAATATGTAAAGTTTCCTTTCAATAAAACCCCTCTGTGATCAGAAATATCACTTCATATTCCTTAAAAGGTTGTCTATATTTACCATCTCACTTTATAACCACTCTTAGAATTTATCAATTTCCTTAAAAAATCTAAAATACTGATTGGGCCTGCAATAAATTTAAGAACCCCTTCTGGAAAAAAAAATCAATGTTATAAAAACTTATCTACTTTCATAATGATGGTATACACATACTAAAGTTTTTTTCCAGACTGACCATCCTAATAAATTTTTGATGCTTTTGTTGTTGTAACTGTAATCTGATTCTGTTGAATTAAATAAGTAGTTAATCATAATATCTACAAATAAGGACAATTTTTCCCCTGTTCAAATCCTTCCTCCTTTCTTTTTCCCCTCAAAATACTAGCCAAAACTGACAGTACTGTGTTATATTATCAAAGGTGATTTTACACATCTGTGCCATGAACATTGAGTACTACAACCAAAGTAATGTAATACTATGTGCTTATATAATATTTCATAGTCTTCATGTTTCTTTAAAAAATTCCCTCTGATCCCTTTGAGTGACTATATCTTAATCACGAGAGTTACCACTTTCTACAGTCTTGTATCACTTAAAAAATTTTGTCACTGAGATAGTGCATCACGCACAACGTTTTGATGTGGAGTTGAAACAATAAAATGGTTATTTAAAAAATGCATCACATCTGTAAACAAGCTCACTAATACATATGTGAATTAATTAAGAAGAAAAAACGCCTTACACTGCTTCGCGATTCATTATGCACGTAGCTCTCGGACAAGAACACTCGCTGACGTTGTCGTATGTTAGTCCTATTTTAAGGCCGAGTAGTTGAGCTATAATCACTGCAAATCCCTCCAAAGTTATTGCATCTGTATACTAAAACAAAGAATGTTGAAGAGAAAAAGATTTTTAAGAAGAAAGAAAAAGCAGATAATAAAGTAATATTTTTTGTTTTTATAAATAATTATATTTAAATACTTGTTCTCCTCAGCATCTTTTAGCACACTTTATCTTGATATGTCATTGCTATGAATACCCATACAAGTTTACTTATAAAGAAGCACATAATTATGTAAAAAGTAAACTACCAATATTCTCTGGTTCAAAATTTACATACCCTATGAGTCTCTTTTGCTTATTAGTTCAGTCTGCTCATAGAGAACAGAGGACAGTTAAGTCCTCTGGGCAGGGGGTGGAGGACTGAGCAAAAAGGAAAAAGCACTTGGACATGGATGACAGTGTGATGATTGCAGGGGTGGGAATGGGGTAGAAGGGGACTAAATGGTGATGGAAAAATATAATAAAATAAAAATTAATAAAAATAAAAATATTAAATAAAATCTGACATGCCTAAATTCTGTAGCATTCAAATTCTGTAGCCTTAAATACACTTGGAATTCCAATGCAATCAATACATAGCCCATTTACTTAACTTTCTCATCAAGACAATTCATCTCATGAACAAATACTAGTTCAGTAGGCACATGCGCCAGGCACTATGACAGAAGGTGGAAGTACAGTGGCATGCAAGAAACGGGCTGTGTCCACACCTGGAGCTGACGTTATACAGGAGAAGAAAGAAAATGAGCAGGAAATTCACAACAAACTCCCCAAATACGAAGAGATAGTGAAAAGTGCTCTGAAGAAATGGAAGTGTTCCCACAGAGAATCTGAAGGGGTATAACTACTTAGTTAACGGAATTCGAAAAACATTTATGTGAGGTTGATATTTAGGCTGACACACCAGGTTGGGGAATGACCCGGTGATATGAACAGGGGCAGGCTGCTTACGTGGGAGTCTAATCAAAGGTTGTACCATAGTGAGAGAAGGGAAGAAATAACAGAAGTTGGAGATATAGGTAAAGCCAAGGTAAATGAATAAGGAATACGAAGTTATTTCAAAGGTTGCTGGCAATGCACAGTGGCATTTCATATTATTCTACTCTGATAAACAAACTGTGATACTTTTCTCATCCCTTTAGTGATTATGGGCAACATTCTTAGAACTTCCCTAAACTTTCCACATGAAGTGAAATTTACAGTGAGTAAAATTTAAGTAATTCATACCAAAAAGAAAAAAAGATTGTGTGTACATGTGGGCATGTATATGAATGAAGATATGGACTGTCATCTAGGAGCATAGAAAAATGAGTGAATAGGTACTGTCTCCTGTTACCCTGAAAGAGGTAAGAAAGAAAGGAAAGAGGCTTGAAAGAAAGGAAAAACCCCAGTGTCAGAATGCGAAAGGAGGTCGAAGCCAGGACGTCTCATTGATTGCTGGATTTTAGGGCATGGTGCAGAAACCAGAAGCTAGACTTTTAATGTCAGTGAGAGAAAGGAGACATAGTCTTGTACCTCCATAATTATACAGTTAAAAAATAAATCCCCTGTATAAAGTCTTTTGCAACAGAATAAAATATCCCCTAGTTACACTGTAGTAAAAAAGAGGATAGGTTGTAAAAGAAATTAATCACAAGAATAAGAAAAAAAGGACGTCACTGCAGGTCACACAGGTTAAAAACAGCTATGATGTGCAAAAATAATGAAATTTCACTCCCACCTTACATGACTCAAAAAAATTAACTCGAAATGGATTAAAAATGTAAACTGTGCCCTGGGCGGTGTGGCTCAATGGATTGAGTGTTGGCCTATGAATCAAAAGATCGCCAGTTCAATTCCCAGCCAGGGCACATTGCCTGGGCTGAGGGCCAGGTCCCCAGTGTGGGGGTGCGGGGTGCAAGAGACAACTGACCTATGTATCTCTCACACATTAATGTTTCCCTCCCTTTCTTTCTCCCTCCCTCCCCTTTTATCTAGAAATCAATAAATAATCTTAAAAAAATAAAGTATAAAATTTTTAGGAGAAAACATAGGGAGAAGTTTCTTGACATTAATCTTGGCAGTGCTTATTTTTAATTTTACCCCAAAAGAATGGGCAATAAAAGCAAAAACAAACAAGTGGGACTACATTAGACTAAAATGTTTCTACATAGCAAAGAAAACAATCAACAAAATAAAAATGCAACCAACCAAATGAAGGAAAATATTTGCAAACCAAATATCTGATAAGTGATTAGATCAAAAATCTAATATAAGGTACTCTTAGATCTCATACTCTTAGATCTTAATATAAATAAATGAATATATGAATAAATAAATAAATAGCTTGATTGAAATGTGGGCAAAGAACCTGGATGAACATTTTCCCAAGGAATACATACAAATGGATACAGGTAAATGGACACTCTTAGTTCATTATTTGGCTCATCAGAGATTAGAATATAATTCTAATAGGTTATATAATTATAGAGGAAGAATGGAAGAGGCAGAATGTAGATATGGTGAGCTATGTGGATGTAAAATTCTTACTTCAATAATAGGAAGTCAATAGGTAATGTCTAAATTTGAAAATTCAAAACAATGTATGGGCATAGAGGGCAAAAGGGAAAAATTGGGACAACTGTAACAGAATGAACAAATAATAGAAAATCAAAAATATGTAAACAAATGAATAAACTATTCCTACACATACAAACATAACTTCTATTGAAGACAGAATTTTGAGCAAATAAATGGCAGATGCACGAATACACACATGTACTATATCATCTGCATAAAGCTCAAAACGAGGTCAAAATAGCCAAATGTGAGAGGTGTCAGAACCGTGGTTTTCTTTGGCGTAGGTGGTCTATGGGAGGAGGCATGACTCATAGGAGTCTTCAGAATTGCTGACAGTATTTTATTTCTTGATCTCTGTGATATTTATACCTATATATTGACTTGGCCAAAATGAACTGTGCTATAACTTATGACTTGTGCAATGTTCTCTAATTAATGTATGTCAACAAAACTTTTATTTAAAAAGAAATGAACATAAAGTTATGTGCTAGGCAGAAAAGTTTAAAAAAATGGGAAAGAGGATTCAAAGAGTATAGATTTTGCAAGAAATTGATTTAGTTTTATTCAATCTTGTAAAACGATTTGTATTTATAATAAGTATATGTGTATTACTTGATAAAAATAAACACTTTTAAAGTAATAGTAATTGTAGTAGAGTTACGTGTTTTAACATGTATCTGCCTTTTAAAAGCTATTCAAAATAGTTCTGAAATGCTACATAAAATAAGAGCAATACAGACAACATATAGTTAGTGGGTACACATAACTACAGCGATATATTGTATAAAATATTTATAAAATGGCAAACACAAATTAATGATTTTTGCTATTTCTTGAATTTGAAGGCAACATACAAGAGAATTCAAATTTGCTTTAATGTTTTGTCTTTAGAAAATCTGATGCAAATATTAGTATCCATTTTGCCTACTTGGTGAAAGAGTATATTAACGATAATAACATTTTTCTTAAGGTTAAAATCTATAACTAAATAAACTTTCTGAGACTAAAATAGTGTGCCAACAAAATAATAATATACATATAGAGAAAAAATCAAGTTATTATATATTACTTAACTACACATAATACATATAAAATATAAAAAAGACAAATATTACGTACCACAGCAATATTGGTGTCATAGCTTTTATTGCAGATTGAGCCAGCAAATGTTGCTCCCATGTATTTAGGATGTTCTCTGTAACTACAGTATCATGGATTTTTTTATTAGCAGATTTATTCGGAACAATTTACTCACTTATTTATTACATTAAATCTTCCATAAAATTAAAAATGATTTATTAAACATACAACATTTTGATCTGGACAATAGCTATTATACAAAATGATCAAATCACTCAAAATTACAATTTACTTCAATACCAAATATCTTTCCTCACCTAACTCCTAGACTTGATCTAATTTTATTATCTCAAATTCTCCTCACTTTTCCTTATTATTTCTTCACTGTTTTGATCACTAAAAGTTAAAGCAAAAAGGATTTTTAATTTGTGAAAGAAAAACATCTTGCTTCTGCTAAGGATAAGCATTTTTTTTTAAATGAATATTACCAAAAAACAAATTCCTCTCAGTCAAACAATGCATACGAAGTGTATGAACACATTGTAGGTAACGTTAACTGAATAGTGTCAATTTTTACATCATTAATAAGATAAGGCTTTCCTGTATTTACTTTGTAGTGAAGTTGATATAAAAATTCATGAAAGGCCAGTCTTTTCGCATAAAATGAACTCTAAAATATATTAAATATTACATAACTGATGCTTTCACAGAAAGTTTTAAATCATTTCTTAACTACCCTATTACCTCCGTGGCAACAGCTGTGTTTTATTTAATGTTTGCAAAGGGGCCTACAGAAAGTTGAAAAAAACACAATAAAAATTACATTATAAAATTGATAGTAATATTCACACATATATTCTGTTAATGTAGAACATTATGCTCACACAAATAAGAATGTTATGTCATGGGGCCGTAGAATAAGATAGTCTCTTTTCCATCCCAAAAATCTTTCTAACAAATCATCAGCATCCCCATTGGTAGAAATTTGGTTTTCATCCGACCAGAGTTCCAGGGCGGACAGGATCACAGTCAATTTGAACTGAGCAAACATCTAGAAGTGAAATTTATGTTATATTTATTGAAGTCACAAATTATTACATCAAAACTAATAAAAATAAAGAAAAAATTTAGTTGACTATTTTGAATATTACACTAATTAATGGCTTTTAAGATGTTAGCTTGTTACAATAGAATGGAAATCATTTTCAATGACTTTTCATAAAAATTATAAATGTAAGAAAGTTAAAACTTACAGTGTTCACAAGACCAATACTTTGGATAATTTTCTGTGTTACAGCCATCATTTCTGATCCCATGTAATCAAACTGAAAAACAAATATTTTTACGGTTTCTTTAAAATGTGATTTTTTTGAATGATGAATATATTTTGGTGACATCAAAAAGAAAAACCTAGGATTTGTCAAATGATGTAAAGCATACTAACATAAAGATAATAACATTTTTAATAAAATAAAACAAACAGCAACTAAAAATTGTATTCGATATTCAAAAGAGAGTCTCTGGTTATATAACCAGAGACCTTGAAATAAAGAACAAACTGACAGTAACCAGAGAGGATGAAGGATAATGGAGGAAAATAGGGGAAGGGCCATCAAGGAACATGTATAAAGGACCCATGGGCAAAGCCAAAGGGGGTAGGATCGAGGTTTGGAAGTGGGAATGAATGCGGTGGTGGGGAGCATTGGGGCAAAAATGGAGACAACTGTACTCGAACAAGAATAAAAAGAAGAGTCTCACTTGTTATATATTTTAAAGACACTTTTGAACAGAAATATTTAAAATTCTCAAGCAGGATTTAAATTAACTTTACATCTTCCTTATTATAAAGTGATTTCTTGAGCTAGAAATTTTCTATTTGCACAGAGGGCATCATAGTATTTCTGGTTGTATGCTTAATAAATAAAAAAGAGCAAATAAAGAAATGTTAAAAAGTAATCATAATGCTCACATATATTTATGGGAAAAATAAATCATAATGATGTAAAAATCATGTAGATTAAATTATTCAAAAATGTTTGATAAAGAGTAAGATGAAATAATGTAAAGGAAGAGAGGAAAGAAATTGTTTTCTTTAATTGCTAATTCTTGAGAAGTTATAAATTCCTTTTGGGGAGCTTTCTATACTTTGGAGTCATATTTGGAAAATGCTTAATACCTCCATAAAAGTTGCCAGTTTGACAAATAGAAAATAAGGAATCTTACCAAGTCCTTTTTAAAAAAAGTTGTTTTAAAGGTTTTATTTATTTACTTTTAGAAAGAGGGGAAGGGAGGGAGAAAAAGAGGGAGAGAAGCATCAATGTGTGGTTGCTTCTTGTGTTCCCTCTACTGGGGACCTTGCCTGCAACACAGGCATGTGCCCTGACTGAGAATTGAACCCGATGACCCTCTGGTTCATGGGTCGGCACTCAATCCACTGAGCCACACCAGCCAGAGTCTTCTCTCAATTTTGCTGTGAACCTAAAAGCACTCTAAAAAATATTATACCTTTAAAAAACTAATAATTTTTAAAACATTTAAAATAATGATAATGAATCCGTTGCATATTAATAAAATAATGTTAATTTTTTTAATTTACAGCACTGTAAGACACAGCCCTGGCTGGTGTGGCTCAGTGGATTGAATGCTGACCTGTGAACCAGAGGGTCACCAGTTCAATTCCCAGTCAGGGCACATGTGTGGGTTGTGGGCCAGGTCACCCAGCTGGGGGCTTGTGAGAGACAATCACATATTAATGTTTCTCCTCCTCTATTTTCCCCTCTCTTCCCCTCTCTCTAAAAATAAATAAATAAAATCTTAAAAGTATATATATATTCATCTCGATAGGGCACAGAGAAAAAGCAGTTGATAAAATTCGTGCTTCTATATAAACAAAGAATAGAATGGTGGTTGCCTGTGGTTGGAGTGAAGGGAAAATAAAGAATATATAGGTGAAAGGATACCAATTTTCAGTTATAAGAATAAGTTCTGAGCATAGAATGTATAACATAGTGACTAGTCTAATTACGTGGCATCATATTGTAGCTGATAGTAGATCTTAAGTGTTCTCACCACACACACACACCCCCACACACACCCACACACAAATGAAAGAAGCGAGTTAACTATATGAGGTGAGAGATGTGTTTATTATCTTGATCTTGGTCATCATTCCAAATCATCACACTGTGCCCTTTAAATAAATATACACAATTGCGAAGACAACTGGTCGGGGAGGGTTGAATGTGGGAGGTGGGGTAGGGCAGGGGAGAGTAATGGGGGAAAGGGGGGCAACTGTAACTGAACAATAAAAAATAAATTATATACATTACATTTGACAATTATTTCTCAATAATGTTGAAAAATACGAAGTGACTCCGTAAGAGGGTAAGTACCCGGTATGTTCAAAGACATCACGTGACTGGAGAGGCGACAGGAGGCCAAGGGACCGGGAGGGCCAGGCTTTCAGAAAACGGGGTCCGAGGTCCTCGGCCGAGCTGGGGACGAGGCACGGGGCAGAGCGTGCAAGGCATTCTAGGCTAGCTGGGGCATTTAGTCAGAATTAACATTTAAAACGAAGTACCTTTATTTGGAAATGATAACATTTTATTGTGGCTTTGAAATGAAAAAAGTCTCGTTACGTTTAAAGGAAGGAAGAAGGAGAGTGGGAGCAAGAGCGAGAGCAAAGGAGCGACAGGGAGCGAGGATGGAGGATGGAGAGGGGGTGGGGGGGAGGAGGAGGAAGTTTGACTCACCAAAGCTTTTTCCACTATGACGTGCATTTCCAGGTATTGGGGCAACAGTTTGGAAAGAGTTTTTTTCTGGGTGAAAAAAGAGAATGATCAAGTGATTCCATGTATTGAATTCGTTAAAAGCAAAGAGTAACATGTGAAGAAGGCA
>PVKM010032248.1:0-16480 GCA_004027735.1 Carollia perspicillata
GAGCATGGACGTCCCCTCGCACAGCCACCTGGCCCCCCAACCCTCTCATGGTTTCTGTCCTGCGGCCAGTACAGCCACCCCGACCCCTCAGGGCCTGTGTGGGCCGCTCCTCCTCCAGCCACGCTGCCCCTGCCCTTCTGGTTTGCTCCCGGGCAGTGGCTTCTCCAACGGCCGCCCCCGTGGCCCCTCTTCCCGGCACTGGGGCCCCTCCGGCTTCCTGGGGCAGCTCTCCTGCCCCGAGTGGCAGCCTAGCCTCGCCCAGCCACACCCTTGCACAGCGGCCCACGGCTCTCCGTGAATCTCGGCCCTTCTCGGATGGACAGGGCCACCCCTCCCCTGCACCGGGTCTGCGGGCGTGTCCCTACCTTGGTCAGCTCCTGAGCGTTGGCCAGGTTGTCCACAGCAATGGCCAGGAAGACGTTCAGCAAGGTGTCTGGGTGGCTCCGATAAGGAAGGGGACCCTTCCGTCCCGGCCCATTCCCGCCCGGCCAAACCGTGGCCTCCCCGTGGAAAGCAGGGCTCTCAGCCCCCGATCCCCACCACCCTGCAGCCTCCTGCCCTTGGCGTCCACATGCCCTCCGAGCCCCTGGCCCCTGTGGCCAGTCGCCCCGGATGCAGCCCAGAACAACCGTCGGGGCCCATGGTGGCCCCGGCCTTGGCTGCATCTCGTGCCACCGCCCCCAACACCCTTGCCCTCACAGACCCCTTCCCCCAGCACAGCTCTTCAGGGCGACTTCCAGGCCCCCACTCAGAAGCGGTGGGGGATCAACTTGCCCTTGCCCCCCAGGAGGCCCGTGGACTGCCTCCTCCCATCCCGCCCCCCCGTTTCTGGCCACAGAGAGAAGCCTCCCGACAAACACGGTCTGCCCCGGTGGCTGCACGGGGCTCCCTCACCTGTGGGTGCTGTGGGCAGAGGCCACAACAGACACCTGTGCAAACCCCCTGTCCCCGGTCAGGCTCACTGACACCAGCCGTGAGAGCCCAGGGGCCCGTGACCCCGTACCACCACACTGTTCTCTCAGGGACGAGGGGGCAAAGGCCACACAGAGGAGGGAGCTCGCCCAGGGCCCCAGGGGCACGAGGGGCCGACGGCAGGCACCGGCACGGCTGTCCTGCTCGAGTCACCCCGGACCGGGCCCTGCTGTGCCGCCGACCGGCGTCACCTCCAGGTCCCTGTCCCTGCAGCACCCTCTCCCAGCTCCCCTCTGCGCTCGCCTGTGCCCCTGGGGCAGCTCCCTGGCCCTCTAGGCTGTGCCCACACACGGTGCTTGCACAGCCGGGCCCTGTGGGGCCGGGCAATCCTGTCACCGACACTGAGCAGCGTCCCCGGCCTCTGTCCATGCTCCTCCCCCAAAGTCCTGACCACCACACGTGGCCCTGGGCCTGGGGGCCCTTGAACAGCAGGCGGCTCTGTGTGAGGCCAACAGCAGTGCCGCTTGCTGCCCAGGCCCCTGCCGGCCTCTCAGGCCATCGCCTTCCAGGCAGCCCTGCTCCGGACAGGACACCAAGGCCGAGCTGCCCCCTCCCTGAGCCATCTGTGGCTGTGGGCACCCTTGAGGTCCTTCCCACGCCCAGGGCAGGACCAAGGCTGTGCCCTGCAGGACCAGAGGAACACAGAGGGGCAGAGCTGACTGCAGGTGGACAGGACAGGGCGTCTGCACGGGCAGGGTCGGAGTGCGTGGCCAACGCCAGCCACTGCCCGGCCGGCAGCCCAGCCCTTCAGAAGGATACAGTTTCCAAACAGCGTGAGGACAATGAAGTAGACGGACGAGAACATGCCCTTGCTGACTCCGCCCTGCGACTCGATGCCGTGATACATCACTGCGTTCCAGTCCTCGCCCGTCAGGATCTGTGGGGGCGACACTGCTGGGCAGGCCCGCGGGGCCGCACGCGCACACGCACCACACACACAGCACCATCCACACACGTGCACACACGCTCCCAAGGACCCCCTGCATGTAGGCACACCACTGCCCCCACACGCACAGGCACACACACTCACACACACAGACATGCGCACACACAGGACTTTGGGTGACGGTGCCTCTGGAGGGCAAGGCGGCCGGGGTCCCTTGACAGAAACCTCCAGACCTGGCTGCTGCTGGCTCGGCTCAGAAACAAACACTGCGAGGTCTCCTCCCAAGTGGGTGGGGAGCTCCACACAGGAGGAAGGGCGGGGCCCCGGCCGTGGGCGGGGCCATGAGGCCAGGGCCTCCCAGGTGAGGACACCGAGGCTCCTGGGGCCAGCTGTGAGCACCCAGGCAGGTGCTGCGGGCCTCCGACCCCTTCCTGCGCCTGGGCTGGGGGGCTGAGGCCCAGAGCGGGGCTGATGCAGTCCCCGCCCCACCAGGGAGCACGTGCCTTCCGCTCCCATCTCTGGGAAGTCTGGGGGTGAGACGATGCCGTCCCATGTCCCATGTCCCATGTCCCATGTCCCATGCCCGCTTTCCTCCTGGTGGCACTGTGGGGCGACGGCCGCTGGGCCACGTGTGCCTCCAAGGCCCCCAGGTGCTCCCGGAGCAGGTGTCCCCGGTCCTGCTCTGCACCGTCACACCCCCAGCTCCGTCACACCCTGTGGCGGCTCCGTCTCAGAGGTGAGGGGACCGGCCACCTCCTGCGTCCCCGGCCACTCCAGCCTCCTGCAGCCGGCCCTCGGCCCATGTGCTTCTGACTGACTTGTGAGAGTTTCTCATGTGTTCCGGTGTCTGCCGATGCTCTATCGGGAACGTCTTCGGGAATGTCTTCTGGTTTCTTCTTTACTATTAACTTACTTTTACATCAGAAAAAAGTTTGACACGGTTTCCGCTTCCCACACCCTAAGAAACCCTTCTCCAGCCCGAGTTCGCCAAGATGGTCTTGTGGTCCTCAAGTCGATTCACGTCTGGTTCCTCGAACGGGGGGAGGTGGTCTGCAGGCCCTGCCCTGCCTGCCCACTCTCCAGCACCCCCGCCCCCCAGGAGTGCGCGCTCGCGGTCGGGCACGACCTCCCTGCGCTCTGTGCCGTGTTCCCCGGACGTTACTCTTCGTCCTCCCAGTCCTCACCACGGTGGCTTCTCATAAAGTCCTGCCGGGTCGGGGGGACCCCCTCCCGAGCTCCCCAGAGCCGTCCTGGGGGACCAGGGACAGGAGCACGGTGAAGCCGCCCATTCCAGTGGTGACGGCTGCCACGCCACCGTGTGAGGCTCCCCTTCTGTGACAGCGCCCCCCGGGGCTCGCGCCTCCAGGCCCCTGCCCAGCAGCTGTGAGCTGCAGTCTCGCGCCCTCTCGGTAGGGTGCTTCCCTGGCACGCACGCTCTGTTACTGCCGGGAGGGGACCCCTGCACTCGAGGTGAGTTTTCTGAGTGAGTGGTGCCGTCACGCACGACAGCCACGTTTCCGTGCGCTGACAGTGCGCTCAGCAACACGGGCAAACTCTTATTTCTAACTGACCCTCTGCTATTTCCGGTCAGTAATCACATCACCTGCAAACAGTGCCTGTGTCCGCGCCCTTCCAAACTTCCTACCTTTCTATTTCTCATTGCATGGCCTGCCACCGCCTGGATACTAGGCACCCTTGTTTCCACTTGAATTCTAACTTTTTTAGTCCGTCTTCGTCTGAGTTCTCCAGAGAGACAGAACTGGGAGACGCACACGAGGAACTGGCCGAGGGGTCCCCAGGCGCATGGTCAGCAAGGAGGGGGGAGGGCACCGGTCCCGGGCTGAGCTTGGAGACAGGGAGCCAGAGGCCCTGTCAGCAGACTTCGGCAGGTGCTGCACCCTAGGGCGGGCTGTCGGTCTGCTCTCCTCCATCTCCTGACTCACGGGTTAGTCCCGCCCACACACAGACCCATGGGGACACGCTGGTGCCACCGACACACGTGGCCGCCACGCAACCTTCCCTGCGACGCGGCCAGGTCTTTTCCGAACAGCTGCCTCGTCGGGCTCTAAGTCACAGGCACATAACCCAGTCCTTTCAAGTGCTGAATCCAAAGGGTCAGTTGGTGTGTTCACAGATGTATGCGACCATGAGCACAGTCCACTTCAGAGTATTTTCACTCCCTCAGAGAGAGAAACCCGCGCCGAGGAGCTGAGCCCAGCCTGGTGCACGCAGAACGCGGGTCTTCCCTGAGACCCACCTCAGGCAGAGATCCACCCCCCACTCCGCCTCGGGCTGGCGCCCCGGGCACCTCGAGGGGCAGAATGGTCGCCCGACAGGACACGGTGTCTGGGAAGGAGCCCTGCCAGAGGCTCCGGAGACACTGGGGCGCTTGCAGGTGTGAGAGGACTGAGGGTGTCGGGTGCTTCGCTGTTTTATCCTCCAAGGAGAAAGGGTGGTTTCGACCCCAGGGCCTTGGGGCTCAGAGAGAAGCCATGGCTGGACGCCGGCAGCTGAGGGACAGTGGGGCCCCGGGGACAGCGTCACAGGGCAGGGACCTGTGAGCTGCCCCACCTGCTCTCTCACGGGTCTGGAACTCAGAGACGCTCGGGAGGAGCAGGGCCGGGGCCTTACCTGGAAGACAGTGAGGATGGCGGCAGGGAAGGTGTCGAAGTTGGTCGTTGGCGTCTCATCTTGAAAGTTGAACCTAAGAAAAACACAAGTCTCGGGAAAAGGCGGCCCCACCAGGAGCCGGGAGCACCCGGCCCCTCGGCACCAGCGCTGGTCGCAGGCCGCGTGCAGGCGGTGCTCTGCGCGGACGGGCGGGGCGCAGGCCGGCAGAGGCCGCAGCGCTGGTGCCGCTGCTCGGAGCCGGCCCCCCCCGCGGGCCACGTACTGTCCCCCGAACAGCTGCATGCCCAGCAGGGCGAAGACCACGATGAACAGGAAGAGCAGGAACAGGAGGCTGATGATGGACTTCATGGAGTTCAGCAGCGACACCACCAGGTTCCGCAGAGAGTTCCAGTACCTGCGGGGGCCGGAGGGCTGCCGTGAGCGGGACGCGGGCACCGGCCCACCACGGAGGGCCTGCACGAGGACCACTCCCACGGCCGCCTCAGCACTGACCCGCCAGGGGACCCGTGCGAGTGGGCTGCCAGCCTGGCCTATTCCCCTCTCGGACTCTCCGTGGGGTCCCCAGCACCCCCTCCACCCCTCTCAAGTGCTCCTGCAGGGCAGACCCCAAGTCCCTCTCGATGTCCTGGTCCCCCCAGCACATGAGCCCCCCGGGGTCCACCAACAGCTGTGCTGCTGACCCTTCAGTGACCAGTCCCTGCCAACTGCTGCCCACCGGGCATGGCCATCAGCTCAGGCCCCAAGGTGACAGGCCGCATGCCCCGTGGGGTGCCAGGACCCTGCAGGGGCCCTGCAGCCACATGGACACATTGTGGGCTCCACACCCAGCTGCTCACGGGGACGGATCCTCGGACACTTGGGCCAGCAGGGCCCTGCTGTCTGGGCCGAGGGCTGCAGACTGTGTGGCTGGGCGAGGCGTCTCCTGGTCCTGCCCCTGAGGCCCTTCAGGGAGGGTGGACCCCGCCCAGCTGTCCCCGCTCACTGCACCACCTCTGCCTTCTCACAGGTGACACGGGACTCACTTCCAGAGTGACGCAGACAACCAGGGGGGCACACTGGGGTCAGGTGCCAGGCCGGCTCGGGCGGCAGGGCAGGACAATGACGAGCTCCCCTCGGGTCAGCCCCTTTTCTCCGCTCACTGGGAAGCAGTCGCCCGTGAGAACTGCGAGTGGGACCCACCACCCTCAAGAGAGGGCTCTCGACAACAGGGGGGGACTGGAGTCTCCTTTTCTATTGCGTTTATTGGGCCACTTTGGTTAGCGAGATGCCGCGGGCTCAGGAGCACAGTCCTGCAACACGCCGCCCGTCTGTCGCTCCGTGTGCTCACCTCCCCGAGCCACGCCTCCTCCCGTCACCGTGCACCCCTCTGCCCTCCACGACGTCCCCTGCCCCCTGGGCTCCAGAGCGACCGACCCGTGGGAGCAAACCAATGAGGGCTGAGACCCCCTGGAGACACTGGGCCCCGCTGGGGTGGCCCCGACGAAGGACGTGCCCTGGCGAGGCCGAGGGGAGGCCGAGCCGGCTGTTCCACCGCCATTGCGACTGTAGGTCTGTCCGTGTGTTTACGGGGCCGTGAGCGCAGCCAGAGGCTGCGCGTCAGACCGGCAGCGTGTGTTCCCGGAAGCAAGCGCAGGGTGCGGCCGACCTCCCACGCGGACCCCCGAGGACCCCAAGGGGACGCCCCCCCACGCCCAGGAGCCCGCGGGGACCTACTTGGTGACCTTGAAGATCCTCAGCAGCCGCAGGGCCCGCAGCACGCTGATCCCAAAGGAGGTCCCGGGCTTGACGGCGGCCCAGACCACTTCGAAGATGCTCCCCACGATGACCTGCAATGGGGCTGGCGTCAGCCTCTGGGCCACACGTGCCCAGCGCGTGTGCAGCAGCACCGGCCGTGGCCGCCTGGCCTGCAACCCCAGCACCCGCACCCCAGGGAGCCGCAGAGCCCACAGGCCCGGTGCCCGTCCTCCCCTGGGCCCACCAGCCGCACTGCCAGGAGGATGCGGGACAGAGGGACAGCCCGGGGCCCGGTGTCACCCTAACACTGTGGGGCTGGGCCACCCGCTTCGGACAGCCGGCCTCCCCCAGGTGCAGCCCCTGCTGCCCCGTTGACTCCTGGGCTGTCATCTCCTGGTGCCCAGAGGCCAGCACGTGGCACCGGGAACTCGGGTGGCCGGCCTGCCCTCGGGTTCTCACCCGGTCCGTGCTGGGCCCGCAGCCCGGGTCCCCACTGTCCTCACAGGCTCCACAGAGGGCTGTCCTGGCCGCTGTCCAGGGTGAGGGACCCGCAGAGGATGCGCACTGGAGCTGGGGCATGGCGGGCCCCTCACCAGCTCCCCCTGGACAGGACGCCTCGCAGGGCCGCCGGGCCCACGTGCTCCTCGCCCTCAAACCCGGCCTCCGCAGCTGGTGTGCAGAGCCCGAACGTCCAGCCTCGGTCTCTCAAACCCCACGAGCCCACACTTGGCTGGGGCATCACCCAAGGGCCCAGTCATTTCCACCCGACTCATGTCTGCCTCCGATCAGCTGGCTTCCAGCAACGTTCTCCCCTTGCCCCGAGAAAGGCAGGCGTCTGGGCGGAGGCCTGGCACGCCACTGCGACCAGCCTGCAGTCACCAGCGGCCTGTGGACCTGCCTGCCAGGTCTAGGGGTCACACCAGCCCCACGTCTCCCCGAATGCACAGCTGCGCACCCGAACACAAATGCGTCTTTCAAGGCCCGTCAGGTGTGTGCCGACGTCCTGGTGCACTGACAACGGGGTACCTGCTGCACCCAGGGCGGCGCAGTGGGCGGGGCGGGCTGCCACAAGCCAACCTGCACGGGCTGCTTCCCCCGGCAGGCACACGGCCTCCAGGGGGCGCCCAGGGCTGCAGAGTTTCCAAACAGGCTTCCTTCTCACTGTGGGTCTTTCAGCATCTCTGCGATTTCTCATCAAGTCCAAAACGGGTCCCCCAGGTGGGGCAAGTCAGCCTCTAAGATGACCCAACGTTCCCCAGCGCTTGGTGCTCACCCCTGGGTGTACCCCCATCTCCTGGGGATGGGCTGGACCTAGGGACTTGCTCCAGCGAACAGAACGTGACAGAGTGATGGGATGTCACCTCTGAGGAGAGACTCACACAATGGCCGAGGTTTCCCTGGGGTCACCAGCTACAGCCCACAGGGACACCCATGTGACCAGGAGCCGAGGCTTCCAGCGACGCGGGAGCTGGTCCCCTGAGGCACGTGCTCGGAAGGGAGCTCTCAGCCCCAGTGGAGCTCGTGAGACACACTGAGCCGGGACCCACGCTGAAGTCACACCTGGTGCCCGACCCACCAAAATGACAGATAATGTCTGTTCCTTCAAACTGCTAACCTCTGGGGCCGTTTGTTACACAGCAAGAAAAGCAACATGGGTTTTGGCATCAGAAGACAAGGCACTGCTGGCATAAAAACCTAAAATGCAGGTGAGGTTTTGGAAGCCGAGAAGGGCGCCGAGCAGCCCGTCGGTGAATCCGGAAAGGCCCAGCCTGGCCGCGTTGGACCCCGACACCGAGGACGGGCCCTGGGGCGGGGGCCCCGGGGGAGGGGTCCCTCAGTGCTGGCCGCCAGGACGGCCCCTCGGGAGCCGGCAGTCTGTGCCAAACCCAGCAGGTGCGTAGCGAGCAAGCAGACTGCCAGGCAGGGGCTGACGGCGCTGCCCATGCCTTCCTGCTGCCCGGGGCACACGCGAGAGGACAGTGACAAGGGGAGAGCTGTTACGTGGACGGAAGCTGGCACTTGCTGGCTTGGGAATGCTCAGCTTCTCCCAGCAGCCAAGAACGTGGGCACCAGACGGAGGGGACGGCAGTCTGCCCACCAGTAAACCCCAGCCTTGCCGGTCGGCGAACGGCTGACACAGGAGGCAAGAACGTGGTCGGGGAGAGACCGTCGCTTCGGTTCCCAGCACCGACACACGGGGCAAAAAGAACCCAGACCACCGATCACACCGCACACGAGAATGAACTCAGAATGGGGTGAAGACGTAAACGTCAGACTGGAAACCACAAAACTCCTAGAAGACACCACAGGCAGCAAACTCTGACTGTGACCTTAGAAAGAGCTTTTTCCTGGTGTATCTCTGAGGGCGAGGGACACAGAAGAAAAAGAAACAAGTAGCACTACTGAACCGGAAAACGTATTTGCCAGTGATGCATCCTATAAGGAGTTAACGTGCAAAATTTATAAAGAAATCAGACAGCTCAACACCGAAAAAATAAACAATCTAATGTTAAAAATGAGCAGAGAAGCCCTGGCTGGTGTGGCTCAGTGGACTGAGCACCGGCTTACGAAGCAAAGGTTGCAGGTTCAATTCCCAGTCAGGGCACCTGCCTGGGCAGCAGGCCAGGTCCCCAGTAGGGGGAGCTAGAGAGGCACCCACACACTGATGTTTCTCTCCCTCTTTCTCCTTCCCTTCCCCTCTCTCTAAACATGAACACATAAAATCTTTAAAAAGATAAAATATATTTAAAAAAAAATAAAAATAAAAACGGGCAGAGAACTGACCTGAATAGACACTTCTCCAGAGAGGACCCACAGACGGCCACAGACACGTGAAAAGACGCTCAACATCACTAATTCAGGAGGTGCAGATCGAAACCACAGTGACACGCCACGCACACCGGCCAGAACAGCCACCACCGGCGAACCCACCAACAGGAGCAGGCGTGGAGAGGAAGGGCACCCGAGTGCACCAGGACGGGGGCGAAGCCTGGGCGGCCAGGTCTCTCCTTTCCCACGTGACCGGGGACACCTGCCCAGGGTCCAGGAAGCCCAGGCCCCACCCCAACTCCCCTGCACACTGGCTGCGCAGCCCTAGGCCCATGAGGTGTCGGTGTTGGCGCTGGCGACAGCCGCACGTGAGCGCCCTGGGTGGCCAGCTCACCGAAGTGCGGGCAAGATGCGCTGTTCCTGTCAGCCCCAGGCCCACCGCGGCCCCAGGCCCTCCCTGCCTGTAGAGAACTCTGCAGGGGTGTCTGTCCTTCCTTCTCGCTTAGCACCTCCAGCGGTCAGAATGCGGCCTCTCTCTGGGGGGGTGCCGGCAGTCCCAGCCTGGGGCTCACTCACACCTCGGACGCCTGTCTCCCTTCGAAGCTTCTCTGACCACAGAGGGTAGTGGAGGGCCTGGGGCCCTGCTGCCCGACCCCACCAAGAGGGCAGGCCGCCAGGTTGGCCCGTCCTCCCCTGGCAGCTCTGGCGTGCCCAGCTGTCCATGGCCAGGATGGGGGGCCAGGAGTTGCAGGACCAGACCTCTGCAGGGCAGCAACGCACGGAGAAGGTCACTGTTCCAGGCCCAGGCGGGCCAGGGCCTCTTCAAACAAGGCGGGGGAGTGGGGCCTGCAGAAAGCACCCCGCCCGTTGGGGCCTGACCAGAGCGGGCCTCCTTCGGTGGGCTGCTGCCCACAGAGGGTAGGAGAAAGGCCGAGGGTGCTCTCCAGCAAGGGTCCAGCTAGACTGGCCGGGACCCCCGGCACGGACCCCTGCTGAGGCACCCCACTCACCCCGAAGTCGAAGCAGTTGAAGGAAGACCGGAAGTAGCTTCTGGGCCCCAGGCCATACATCTTCAGGGACATCTCTGTGAGGAAGAGACCCAGGAAAACAAACTCTGCAAAGTCTAGGAGAAGCCGGAGAAGAGGGGGGTTAGCTCTCGGCCTCCTCCCGCCTGCTCCAGCCCGGACTGTGGGTGCCAGGCCCTGGGCCTCGAAGGGCTGAGCTGGTCTGCGGCCCGAGCTCTGAAACCTCAGCCAGGACGGGAAGAATCGAGGGACCGAGAGGGATGCAGACAGGTGCACGTTCCAGTTTGCAAGGTGGTGAGTGCTTGGTGCCTCCGGACACGGGGACAGGCTCAGAAACGAGCTCCCGGGACTGGGCTCAGCAGGGGGTTCTGGGGCACGGGGTCCTCTGGGCACCCCAGGCAGATGGCTGGGCCGCCCTGGACCCATCTGCCTGCCCAGCCCCTTCCCTGTTCCACGCTCTGATGGCCGGCGGAGGCCCCTCTCCAGAGGCTCCTGGTCTCTCGGGGCCTCCCGATGGTGCCCACTCAGAGCACCTCAGAACCTCAGAACCTCACAGCACCAAGCTGGGCTTTAACTCTGTTCACAGTTCACCCCACCGACTGGCGAGCGTCTCTGCAGCCTCAGCACCCCCAGCTCTGGCCAGTCCGGCACTTGCCGAGTCACACAGAGGTGCCTGTGGCTGCCGCCTCGGGACCAAAGGGAGGACGCGGTGCAGCTGAGCGCCAGGCCGGGATCTGAGGCACAGGCACAGCCCCTGAGCCGGCCGGAGTGGAAAGAGGGTCAGAGCCAGAAGAGCGAGGCCGCAGACAGCAGGCGACGCAGCCAGCTTGGCCCCCGGCCCCACCATGGGCCCCAGACACCAGCTCAAGGTCACTGCCTGTAATTCTCCTGCTCGGGTGCTGAGCGGGAATCAGCTCACTGTGCAGCTGGCCAAGGGCAACGCGGCATCTGACCCGGCTCAGAACCTGCAGTGGGGCCCGGCACAGGGCACCAAGGCCAAGAGGAGGTGCGAGGGGCCAGCTCGGGTGGTCACCAGCCCAGGCTCCCCAAGGCCTCTGGACCTCCAGCAGCTCCCGGTGAGACAGAGGACGGGCGAGGGGTCCCACACTTCTGCCGTCGCTGTGCACCCCAAAACCAGCATGCTCCCCCACTCTCTGCGCAGCGCCATTCTGAGAACCCCACAGCACCTGTCAGGGGCACGCCTGCAGCAGCCCGGACCCCAGACGGGCAGAGACAGCAGCTGCGCTGCCTGCCAACAGACACAGGACCGGGAGGTCTCGAGCAGGGCCCCCTCTTCCATGGCCTGAGGACGTGGACCATCAGCCCCGGGGAGCAAGCCTGGCTTCCGAAGCCGGCCAGTGTCTCTGGGGCTCCCAAGCCGGGCACGTCGGCAAAGCAGCCTCCCTGCAGAAGCTGAGAGGCCAGTGTCAGAGGCCCGAGTGCCCAAGGACCCTCAGGTGGGAACGGCTCAGGCTCAGTGCAGAAAAAGCCACCACTACGGCCTGACACTCCCCGATGCCAGGCAGCAGGGGTCAGCGTGGGGCTGGGAGAGCTGTGCCTGGCCGGCCCCAAAGTGTAGCTCACAAGGCCCAGCAGCCTGGAAAGACCCAAGGCTCCTGGCCACTGAGACCCAGAGCTGCAGACATGATGTCACAGAGGCGTGGGCACCTGCCCCTCCTGGGCTCTGCCCCCACAAAGGAGCCCAGGTCCTGGGCGGAGAGGCCACTGACACAGGACTTTCAGCCACCTGCAGGGGCCCACACACTGGAGCTGCCCGGACACTCGACCCCTGGCCCTGGAGCCTGGGGACGGCGGTCTGGGAGGGGCCCGGCAGGAGGTGCGGAGGCTGAGTCAGTGGTGGGGGCGGGGGCGGCTCCGGCAACATCTGCCTCCCAGGTGGTTCTGCTTTGTGCTCAGCCTCCCGTCGGAGGTCGCTCCCTCCCCCCAGGGGCTCCCTCGCCCTCTGGAGCGGCCTGCCAGGCCCGTCCAGTGCTCCCTAGGCCGCCCCGAACCCCCCTGGAGCCTGCGCCACGCATCTGCGGGAGCTCCCTGGGCGCCTTCTGCACCTGCCGCTTCTGCCCTTCCCGACACATTTCAACACAGACATGGGAGTCTGGCCTCGAACCCCACCCCCGACACGACCAAGGGGCCTGCGGGGCCACCCAGCGCATCGAGCCCTTGGACTCTCCAGGGCTCCGTGGTCCCACACAGAGGCGTGCGGCCAGCCTGTGGGCACCAGGACTGGCAGTCGGGAGGGGTGTTTCTGCACCAAAGGCTCTCCGGGGCGCCCCGGGGGCTGCAGGCTCACAGCGCTCCACAGAGAGCAAGGCCCCCAGGGAGCCCCAGACTGGCCCCACCTCGAGAGCAGCCACAGCCTCCAGGGCCCGGTGAGTGCAGCTGAGCCCGGGGAGCAGGGCGGCAGCAGGGCCTGCAGAGCCTTGGCGTGCGAACGGTCAGCCTTGGTCCCTGGAGGAGGGCAAGGAGCCCCACCCCCCAGCTAGCTTCCTCTTTGCTGCCTTGGATGGTCGCCAGGGCCTAGACAAGCCATGACACACTGCGGCAGACGGACAACGGCCATCAGCCCTGCTCATGGACACACCAGGTCCCGCCGGTCAGAAAGAACATGGAAACAGCCAGGTCAGGCGTGCTCCTTGGGGTGCGGCGGGAGTGGCTGCCTCACAGCGAGGTGGGACGAGCAGCCCTGCGCCCCGGTCGTGGTTCTGAAGCCCTCGCAGGGGAGCACTCGGGTCTGCCAACCTGGCTGGTGCCTGCCTGGTCACCCCTGAGCTTCCCTCCCAGGGGGCCCGGGCCCTCCCTGGCTTCTCACTCCCCAGAGGGTGGGGGTCCAGCCAGATCAGCTGCGTTCCCAGAACAGGGGCCCAGCTCTGTGGGACCAGGGCCGCCTGGGATGGGGCCCCTCTGTCAGTGCAGAGATCCTGCCTGGGGCGTTCCAAGACCAAAGGCCACAGCCCAGGAGGCCCAGGCTGTGGACCAGAGGTGGCTGGGGACGAGGGAGGGGCGGCGAGGCGGAGCCCAGCTACGTACACAGCGCCGTGGTGAGCCGCTGGGGCTGGTTGTAGTGCACCATGGCCACGCACAGCGTGTTCAGGGCCACCACGCACAGCACCACCCAGTAGAAGCTCTGCGCCTTCACCATGCGCCGCACGAAGAAGCGGAACATCTTCTCCTTCCTGCGGAAGTAGGACGAGCCCTCCGTCTTCCCACTCTTGAGGCTGGCTCGGGCGAAGGGGGACCCTGCAGAAAGGGGGCTCGCTGAGGACCTGCGGGACCAGTGGCCCAGGACACGCTCCCCTCTGCCAGATGTGCCCCTCGCCCCCGCAAGAGGGACATGTGCCACTGAACCCTGCCGGGGGCCCTGGCCCTGTCACCAATGCACAAAGGAGGGCCGGGGGCTCCACGGCTGCTGAGCTCTGGACGGGGGAGTGGGGCCTGCACCCCGGCCACCTTCCAAGGAGGCAGCCCCTGCGCTCCCAGGCCACCTTAGCCCCTCCCCGTGGCCTGGGGAGTCCTGCTGCCTCAGACACTCCCAGCGTCTCTACCCCAGGCCGGCAGCCGGGGGGCCACATGGGACGTGGGAGACAAACAGCCAGGAATGTCTGGTCCCTGCAGAACTGGTGACACACGCAGCCCCAGCCATAGGCTGAGACAGACGGCTCCCTGTCCAGGGGGATGGCAGAGCCCAGAGTGGCCGGTGAGCCACGCTGACGCGAGCCAGCCAAGGCCAGCTGTGCACACCGCTCAGCTGGAGCCCCAGCGGGAAAAGTGAGCGCTGGCCAAAGTGCTGGGCTCCCTGTGGCACAGCGGGCCCAGGACTAGCCGGCTTGGGAAGGGCGGGCAGTGGGGCAGGAGCGGGTGGGGGCCCTGGAGAGCTGGGCAGCCTGGGTGACAGGCAGGAAGCTGGGCGTGCACAGTCAGTGCGGCCACAGGCTCACGGAGCCAGGGACCGGAGGAGGCTCACCCGCAGCACAGAGATCTGCAAGCCGGTCCTGGCCCTCCTCGGCGTGGATCAGGTCGTTCCGGCTCTTCTTGGCGGCCGCCCGCTTCAACACTGCTTTAGAGGAAGGGGGGGCGGGCCCTGAGCCAGAGCCCCAGGCCGCCTGCCTGGTGGGGCGGGGCGTCGGGGGGCGTCTTTCAGCTGAGGACCCCTCGTCTTCCCCATCTCCTGCCCGGAAGCTGAGGTGAGGGACACGAGACGGCTCCTGCCCTGTGGGCCCTTCTCAGTCCTCGGGGTGAAGGGACAAGGACCTCTGAGGGTGGGCCCCACACTCCCTGCCCTCCGCAGGGATGTCGGGAAGGCCTGCTACCAGCAAGCCAGGAACATCGGCCGTAGCCAGGCCAGGCCTGCAGCCGCCCCAGAGCCCACACTCCAGACCAGGTGAGGCCAGAAAGGTCTGGCCAGGGGCCTGGGCTGACCTGAGCAGGGGGTGGAGATGGCAGACGCCCTGCCCCAGTGGCCCCCAGCTGTGCTCTGTGCGTCTCCATGGCCACCAGGGCGGCGCCACGCCAGCCCTGAGACAGGTCTGGCTGGCCTAACCCTGCCGGCGAGAGCTTCTGGAAGCAGCGCTCCCCCAGACGTGCTGTGACAACGGGAATGCTCTGGCACCCGCTGACCAAGACGGCAGGCAGCACCAGTGCCACCCGGCTGTCGGGTGCTTGAGCTGCGCTGAGCGAGGCCGAGGAGCAGTGTTTCTGTGTCGTGGTGGGGCCCCTACGTGCACGCTCACTGAGTCACACATAAGCTGCCACACCGGACAGCACGGGCTGAGACCACGGCCACTGTGGCCATGCTGTGCGAGCCCAAGGCCAGCCGAGGCCACACTGGTCACGGCACACAGCTCACCGGAAACACGCAGCCAGGAGTCACAGGGCTCCCTCGCTCCCTCCAGAAGGGCCCCGCCAGGCCCAAGGGTGTGTGAGCTGGACGGGCAGGCACATGGCCTGGCAGACAGAGTCACGCACCAGTGCGCATGCGCGCGCAGTGGTGCTGCCCATGGGCGCCAAGCTCTCTTCCCAGGGGAGCCAGCACCACCGGGGACCTACCGTCCAGGGGGGACTTCTCCCCCGCGTTCTTGTCCTCTTCAGCCAGCATGACCTCCTCTGGGGAGAGACGCAGCCTCGGTCAGAGCCTCCCCGTGCCCACCCGAGACCAACGAGGCCCGGCCTTCTCGGGAACCGGTGGGGCCCACGGCTCAGCCTTTCTACCAGGGAAGGCTCCCCCTACGTGTCCCCCAGAGCCACTCATAAGCCACCTCCCTGAGCACGGCCATCCCACGAGGTGAGCTCACCCCACCCCAAGGAGGCACCCGTGAAACCTCTGGCCACGCCACGGGTGCCCCGACCAGAGGAAGAGACACTGGCTTGAGCTGGGCAAGGGGGTCAGGAACTATAGGTGAGTTGGGGCACAGAGCTGGGGCACGGGGGGCAGGACTCAGGTCAAACGCAGGGCACTTGAGGGTGATGGGCAGAAGTGAAGGGCATGCTGGGCTGGGCCACGTCCTCCGTGACCAAGGCCAGCGCCCCTGGAGCCATGAGCCACCTGGTGTCACACCTGGGCCAGCTAGAAGAAACGCGTCTTCCCTGCAAAGCCCTCTCAGAAACCTCGGCAACCCCCACCAGGCTGGTCCCCTCCCCCCGGGGCCAGAGACCCGGCCGGCAGCCAGGAGGCGGCGAGCCGGCAGGACGGGCCGGGAGCACGGCAGCTGCCCTGCTCTCACCAGCCTTGAAGATCCACTCCAGGTACCCGTTGAGCTCCCGCTCGATCTGCTGCTGCCGCCGCAGCTTCAGGAAGGCCCGCCGGTTCTCCACCCGCTCGCGCTCCTTGGCAAACTCGCTGTGGTGCAGGGGCCGAAAGAGTGCAGGTCCGGTGAGCCGGACACGCCGAGGGCCGGCCCACAGCACGCGGCCCCACGGGCAAGGGGACCAGGAGGGGCTGGGACAGAAGGAAGGGGCGTGGGCAGCCCCTCTCGGCGGCCCCGCCCCGGCCTCTGAGCTGAGCTGCAGGCGGCACAGCCAAGCCCGCGTGCTCAGACGCCCCTGACCCCTCACACAGGGACAGCACTGCCAGGGGACCCCGAGGGCAGGACCCGGGCCACGCCCTGCTGCCCTGCTGATGGGAAGCCCCGCGGGGCGTGCTGGCTGGGTCCCCTGCTGGGGAGGACGGGCAGGTGGGAGCAGGGGAGAGGGCCTGGGCGGGGGCTGGCGGCAGCCGCAGGAGACCTGCTTGAGCCCGTCAGCCTCCTCTGGAGTCTCTGTCCTGCTTGGCCACCAACGTCCCACCTGCCCCGAGCCCTCAGGCTCACGGTGCCAGGGGGCACCTTTCTGTACACACGCACGCACGCACACTCGTGTTCTGCCTGGCCCAGCTTTCCCAGGGCAGGCCGGGAAGACCGGGTCCCCTAGGGGCGGGCACACCCCCGCCCCCAGCACAGCCAGCTGCTCCCAG
>PVKM010032249.1:0-16471 GCA_004027735.1 Carollia perspicillata
TGTGCATGTGCGTGTGTTCTCTGTGGTGCTTTTTGTCTGCCCGCTCCACTGCCACCAGTCCCACTCACTTGTCCGCCCTAGTCCAAGGCTGATGGGACCCTTTAACTCTTGGCCATACACGGATGGAAGACTAACGGCAGCAGAGACGCTCACACGGCACTTACTCTGCCTTCCACTATTCCAAATGCTTCAATCTATTAACTTATTTAATCTGCACTCTATGAACAGCACTATTATCCACATTTCACAGATGAGCACACTGAGGGAGTCAGAGAGATTAATAAATGGTGGGACCAGATTAGGAGCCCTAGCAGGTGGGCTCCGGAGTCCATGGTCTCAATCACCATGCGAGACTGCTTTGAAGGTTAGATGCCAAAATGCTAACACTGTTTCGCAGTGGTAAGGTTACACACAAATTTTCAAAAATGCTTTTTTATTATACCACATTTCTCACAATGATCATGTATTAATTTTGTAACCAGAAAAATATTCCTTAAAAAAAAAAAAGATTTGTAGTTCTGGCTGGTATGGTGGTTTGGTGGATTGAGCACTGGACTATGAACCAAAAAAGATTTTATTTATTTCCTTCTCTCTAATAATATTTGGTTGGCCAGAAAGTCTGTTTAGTTTTTTCCAAAAAACCCCCACATTTTTTTCATTTTCACCAATAACTTTATTGATTTGGATATTGAGTATGTCAGTATAATGTTGATTGTTCTCAATTAATGTCTCCACTTGATCGCCATCAACTTCAACTGGTCTACCTGACTGTGGGGCATCGTCCAGTGAGAAATCTCCAGCATGAAACTTGGCAAACCACTTTTGACACATTCTATCAGTCGCAGCACCATCTCCATACACTGCACAAATCTTTTTTGGCATTTCAGTTGATTTTTACCTTTCTTGAAATAAAGCATGATATGCCAAAAATGTTTTACATCTCCTTCCATCTTCAATATTAAAATGACTGCACAAAAATTCACCAATTTTGATGTTTTTTTGTTAAATGCACGCTGATATGACAGCTGTCACAATACAATCTAACAAAATAGTTTCGAATTAAGTTAAAGACAACTAAGTGCTACTAGAGCCATGGTACGGATAAAACCAACTGCACTCTTTGGCCAACCAAATTATTTTTAGAGAGGGAGAGGGAGGGAGAAAGAGAGGGAGGGAAACATCAATGTGTGAGAGGAACATCGATGGGCTGCCTCTCGCACACCCTCAACCGGGACCCTGGCCCACAACTGAGACATATGCCCTGAGTGGGAATTGAACTGGTGACCTTTAGGTTCGCAGGACAACACCCAACCCACTGCGCCACATCTATTGGGGCAGAAAAATACCCTTTTGAGTCTAAAAAAGTATCACTTTGTGAAGGTACAACATAGTAATAACAGCAAGCATATAAACACTGAGCCAGGCATTACAATATGCACCTTACATATGCCAATTTAATCCTCAAAACAACTGTAATCTTCATTTTATAGGTGAGAAAACAGAGGCACAGAGAAGTTAAATAGCGTGCCCCAGGCCATACAGCTAGTGGGTGGCAGCCAGGACTGTCGTCTAGCTTGAGGCTGTGCTCTTAACTAGGTTATGTTGCCTAAATTAGATACAAACTTCGGAGCCACGCTCTAGTCTGCCTCTCTGCCAGAGTGTGTGTACTAATGCCAAGAAAACACGTTTCACATTCTGTCACCTAAACCAGATTAAAAAAAAACAACCGAAAAACCTTCCCGTGCCTCTAAATCTGTGTATTTACGGCTACTCGTTGTTTTAGGTCATCCCAAATACTGCCCCCTCTCTGATTCCCGCCTGCACCCACAGCTCTCTCCCTTCCCCGAGGCCCGCCCTGCTCCATCAGGGTCTTTCCTGAGCTGCAGTCGTCCCTTACCAAAGGTGTCTGAAGGATGGGGCTCTGTCTTCCTCTGAACACTTGAATTCCTCTAACTCCATGCACAGTGGTTTGAAAGAAAACAGGAAATGTTCAGTTTGTTTAACTAAACTGTAATCTTCACCATTCAATGTAAATATATTTAAAGGGAAGAGTCTAAGAGGAGGAAAAAATCTGCTTCACCACACTAAGTATAAAAAACCCAAGTGTTTTCATTCTTAACACTCTTAATTGGACATTACCAGCCCAGATTAGAGGGCATTTAAATTACCTCTTTCTAAACAGTGTCACAAAATGCAGAGTATTTTCTCCCTTTGCCACTGGATGAGCTGGGCATGTTGCCAAATCTTTTTCTAATTAGGTCCTGTGGTTAATTTCTTAATCTGGTAGCATTTCTTTGCAGCTTGTAAAATGTAAAGAAAGTTGGGCTTTTCCTCTGATTTTGTAAAAGTGGGATAATTCGTATGTCAGCCTCATAGGGATGGACTCACTATTAAATGGCCACCCTTTACCTATCAGATTAGCAAAAGGTACCATCACCCCCTAAAAGCAGTGGTCCCCAACCTTTCTGGCACCACAGACCAGTTTCATGGAAGACAATTTTTCTATGGACCAGGGTGGGGGACTGGGGAGGCAGGAGGCAGAGTTCAGGCTGTGTCCATTGACCAGAAGGAAGGAGGAGGCTGGGGACCCCCTGCCCTAAAGGAAGGAAGGAAAGGGAGGAAGGAAACAAGGGAGGCACAGAGGAAGACCTTTAACACTGTGGGCAAGGCTGTGGGGGAACAGGCGCTCATACCTTGCTTGTGGGAACCTAGGCTGGTATATCCTCACAGAGGGCAACTTTTGTCATTTCCACTCACCCTGCAAATGCAAATACTCTTTCACTCAGCATTTTCATCTAGGAATTTACTCTACAGATAGATGTTGTTACCTTTTTCTTTTTAAAGTTAAAAGTTTTTTATTGATTGATTTTAGAGGGGGGAGGGGAAGGCAGGGAGAGAGAGATTTGTTGTTTCACTTATTTATGCATTTGTTGGCTGATTCTTGCATGTGCCCTGATTGGGGATCGAACCCACGACCTTGGCTTAGGGGACCCACTGCCCCACTTGGCCAGGGCCAGATATATGTTGTTTCTAGTAGCAGACTGGAAGATCCAAACTATCCATCAACACAGGACTAGTTACATAAATTATGATATATTCATAGGATGGACAACTATGCAGTTGTGAAAACAAAATAAGTCCCTATCAAAATACCAATGACATTTTTCACAGAACTAGAACAAATAATCTTAAAGTTTACATAGAACCACAAAAGACCCTGAATAACCAAAGCAATCTTGAAAAAGAAGAACTAACTTGGAGGTATCATGCCCCCTGATTTCAAACTATACTACAAAGCTATAGTAACCAAACAGTATGGTGTTGGCATAAAAACAGACATCAATAGAACAGAACAGACAGCCAAGAAGAAAATACATGTTTGTATGGTCAATTAATCTATGATAAAGGAGGCAAGAATACACAATGAGGAAAAGATAGTCTCTTCAATAAAGGGTGTTGGGAAAACTGGGCAACTACATGCAAAATAAATAAAAAATAAACTGGATGACTTTTTATACTATACACAAAATAAACTCAAAATTAATGAATTGAAGACTTAAGGCCAGAAACCATCAAAGTCTTAGAAAAAAAACCTTTTGACATTAGTCTAAGTAATAATATTTAAATATATCTATATTTTGGATATGTCTTCCTAGGCAAGGACCACAAAAGTAAAAATAAATAAGTGGGATTACATTAAACTAAAAATAAAAAGCTTTTGCATTGTGAAGAAAACCATCAACAAAACCAAAACCCACTGAATGGGAAAAGATATTTGCAAATGATAGATCCAAAAAGGGGTTAATATCCAAAATATATAAGGAACTCATACAACCTAACACCAATAAAACAATTCAATTTAAACATGTGTAGAGGACCTGAACAGACATTTTCCCAAACATAACAGATGGCCAAAGACACATGAAAAGATGCTCCACATCACTAATCATCAGGGAAGTGCAAACGACAATAAGATACCACCTCACATCGATCAGATTTGCTATTATCAAGAGACAAATAACAAGTACTGGCAAGGATGTGGAGAAAAGGGGACCTCTGGGCACTGTTGGTGGGACTGTGAACCAGTGCAGCCTCTGTGCAAAAACACTATGAAGGTCCTTCAAAAAAGTAAAAAAAAACCCACCACATGACCCAGCAATTCCACTTCTGGGTATCCATCCGAAGAAAACTAAAATACTAATTCAAAAAGATATATGCACCCCTATGTTCCATTTTTAGATGGAAGGAGAAAAACTAAAGGTATTGGTATTAGTGGAACCAGAAATACAAGTATCAATTAAAACAATTTAAGTTACAAAAGTTAACAACAACAAAAAATTGAAAATATAGTTTCCAAATACTGGAAGGAGGAGGAAGGAAGAAAATAAAGGGTTCTGCATTAAATTCTAACCTTTCACATCAGAAAGTCAATAGATCTTTTATAATTCAATAAAAAGAGGAAAAAACAAATGTGCAGTCATGTCCCAAGACGGGGAGCCCTCCCTAGTTCAAGGGGTGATTCTTGGTTGGTGTCAGCCAAGGGTGCTAAGAATCCAAAGACCTCTTGACCTACATCAAATAATCGCACTGTTAGTAACATGGTATTATTTAAAAACTATTTAGCCCTGGCCCGGTGGCTCAGTTAGTTGGAGCATCATCCTGGTACTGCACAAAAAACTGTGGGTTCAATTCCCTTTCAGGGCACAAATCTAGGTGACGAGTTTGGTCTCCATTGGGTGCCTATGATAGGCAACCGATGGGTGTTTCCCTCTCCCTCCCTTTCCCCTCTGAGCCCTGGCTAGTGTGGTATGCACTGAGCACTGGCCTGAGAACCAGAAGGTCACTGGTTTGACTCCAAGTCAGGACACAGGCCTGGGTTGCAGGCCAGGTTCCCAGTTGGGGGTGTGTGAGGGGCAACTGATCAGTGTTTCTCTCTCCCATCAATGTTTCTCTCCCTTTCTTTCTCCCTCCCTTCCCCTCTTTTAAAAAAAAAAAAATCTGCTTAGTTCTTATAGCTTCTAGCTGCTGCTTTTTTAGGCTGGCTAACTGAGGTCTCCCCTGCACCTGTGTAATCTGGCAGACCGCCAAAGCTTTGGACCGCTTATACTCAGATTTGATGGCTCACACCCTGTGATTTTTGTGTTTTTGTGATTTGCCTCTAATTTTCCAGCTGCTCTGCATGTCAGGGTCTGTCTTCCGAAGCCAATAGGCTTCAGCTCACTGTGGCCTGAGCAGTGCAGTTTATCAACACATGCAGTTTTTTAAAAAAAAGCATCAAACTTACATTTCTCAGACAGTATAAGATTGCCTCCAAGGACTGATACCTCTCTTGTCTTTGCCTGTTGTGTTTGTTTGTTTAGTTAGTTGGTTTTTATTTTTGTTGTACTGGGTCCACTGAGGTCTTCCTGCACATTTATAATTTAACAGTTGTGATGGTTAATTTTATGTGTCAACTTGACTGGGCTAGCCGGTGCCCAGACAGCCAGTCAAACATTATTTCTGGGTGTGTCTGCAAGGAAGCTTCTGGGAGAGATGAGCATTTAAATTAGTGAACTGAGTAATGAAGATAGCCCTCCCCAGTGTGGGTGGGTGTCATCCAATGCTCTGTGGGTCTAACTAGAAACAAAGGTGGAGGAAGGAAGAATTTGCACGCTCTCTCTCTGCTTGAGCCCAACCACCCATCTTCTCCTACCCTCCAGCGTCACATTCTTGGTCTCAGTTTGGGACTACACCATCCGCCCTCTAATTCTCAGGCCGTTGGACTCAGGCTGAATTATACCACCAGCTCTCCTGTTTCTCCAGCTTGCAGACTGCAGACACTGGGACTTCTCAGCCTCCATAATCACCTGAGCCAATTCCTACAATAAATCTCCTCATTTACATCCTGCTGGTTCTGTTTGTTTGCAGAACCCTGATGAACCAGTCAACAAGGATTTAGGCAAAGTTTTTACTAGGAAGCTGGGCCTCACCCTTTCTGCAGCACTCTCCGGCTTCCAGGATTTCCCTCTTAAATTTCCAGCTGTTCCTCTACCCCTGACCTCTGCTCTCAGGCCCTCTTATCTAGAAGGCCATAGCTTTCCAAAGTCATTTCATTCTACGATAGCCACCATGGGGTCTGGTGCAAAACTTGTGGCAAAAAGAGCCACAAACTTCCAAGTGTTGCTCCTTCCAATTATAATTTTTTAGGCGTCAACTCTCCTTTTGCTGTTTTTGAATGCTTTTAGTAGGTTGTAATATTTTGTCCAGACTTTCTAATTGTTATCTGTGGGAGGATTTGAGCACCTACTTCAATCTACCTTCTTTATCGGAAACTTCCTCTAAGCCAATTTACAATTAAATATACTTTTAAGATTTTTAAAATAACATCTTATCTTTAAATGTATAGTGTTCCACACAAAACATTTATAAGTAAAAGTTTTAAAGTAATGAATAATAACATCTCAATGGTGAAGTTCTGATAGTCCTTAGAAATTTATTAAGTCAAGCAGTCCATGTGCCACATGCAATAAAAAGGCTTGGGGCTGAGTTTTCTATTTTAGTGGAAAGAAAAAAAAAACATAAAAGAAAAATAGCCCAGGTTCCAAATTAAAGAAGCTATGAGCTGGAATTCTGATCCTAGAAAATGAGTCTTTTTCCTGCCTAGGAGTCTCCACGACTCGGTCGGTCCACTCTCTATCTGGCAACTGGAGGGCGTGGGCAGTGGGGCTCTTTGCTCTGGGTTTTGTTCTGAGACTCGTAATGGCTGCTGTGTGGGAGGAGAAAGAAAAAGTGTGGAGTAACTGTACTACCGATTACGGTATTAAATTCCAACTGCTGTATGGAATTACTATTCATATGTCTCTAACAAAGTGTAAATATATATAGATGGCTCCCTATGTGCAATTCATAAAAGGAACAGAGAAATGGGATGGTAGAAGTTAATAAATATGAATAAGATCAGTTTTGCCTCCAAAGATTTTTACTATGTACTAAATAGACATTAAAAACCAAACAAGACAAAACAGAAGAGGAACATAGGAGGTAGGATGGAAGTAGAAAGTTAAGTGTTGCTTATGGACTGAGTACCCACACTTAGTGTCACACTATGAGTGATTTTTAAAAAGGTGTCTGTGTGTGTGCGCATGTGTTTACAAAGTACTAATGGTACACTGTAGAAAAATATCTAATTTACTCTGGAAACATAAAGAGACATTTCCATAAACCTCTAGAGAGGATCACTTCAAAAAGCTGAGGAAAAACTGTATGTGGGTCCGCCAGCCTTTGAGCACATACTCCGTGCTTCCCTCCCTCTCTCCTCACAAAGGGATGTTTTACAATCTGCACTGCTTGAGTGGGCACCGTCCCGTGCTAGTAATGTCCCTGGACTAAATCTGCAGAATCTGTCTCCCCATGGTGTACAGCTATGATGTCTCTACTTGGTTGCTCTTTAAAATTCTTGTTTATGCTTTTGAACCTGACCTCCTAGGGCCTGCCCCTGTGTCTACACAGTTAGGTGATCAGCCAATAACTGGTTAATGGGTTAAAGATTGCGCTCACACATCTTGAGCCAGCTGGACTTCCAGCCTCTGCCCGTAGATCTGTGTAGGAACTATGGAATACAAAGTTCAGGTCCGCCCCAACTTTTACTTTCTGCTGGGCCCTGGTGCATCCCCTCTGCATATTTACTCAGCCAACCAGGATAAGCGGAGAGCTTGGGCCCTTTCCAGCCTCGCTTACACGGGTGCACAGGCTTCTCAGCAGTCAGGAATGTGTAGAGAGCTTCTCAAGCCTTTCTATGCTGGTGTCGTTTCCAGGATCTCTGAAGTTTCAGCTCGTCCACCAGTCTGTTGCTTGAGCTATCTGAGACAGCTATTCAGGCTGCCAGAGCTGCCTTGCTCAGCTGTTACTGACAAGGCCAGCAGGCATGGGCTTTCATCTTCTGCTCCATATCCAGTGTGCTTCCTCTAGCAGCCACGTTGCAAGTTTTCGCGGTCTGCCCTGCCCTGAGAGAACTACCAGACTAATGGGGGTGAAGGGAGCAGTCCCAGGCCAGGACATCAAAAACTCCCACTATTCTTATGTGAAGTTCAGCAGTTTCTTATGGATAAATGCTTCTCAGTTTGCCGTTTGCATTTGTTCTATTTCCAGAGCCCTGAAATGGTTGTCTTTGACAATTCTGTCTAGTTTATTATTGTTTTTTGAGGAGAGCTTTGCTAACTTCCTCACTCCACCCACCAAAGTCCTGCCTCTGTCCTCAGTCACTTTTAAATCTTTTATCTTCAAGTGTACCACTCAGTCACATGACATAAAACTACATTACAAGCCCAATGAGACCATAAGGAAAAATGTCTAGTTGTCTTCCTAAGCTATTATGCCATGTACTTCTAGGTCTTGAGAAAGCAGGATACAACTTTCTAAAAGATGGCTAAAGGTGGTTTTAGAAGACCTCTACCTGGTCCAAAGGTAAACCAAGTGAGAGTTTCTTTCACGTCTTATCCAAGTACCTGGGGCAGGTTTCACTGTGACCCTTTTAGGAAAGAAGCTGCTTGGCTGTGTTTGTTTTCCTTCCCTGTAAGCTATGCGTTCTCCTGGAGCGTATCTGAAGTTGACCATAAGCCACTAAAAGCTGGCTAGCTAATTTCTATATTTATCTGTACAAAATCCAACCCGAGATTTATTCCCCTTGCTCTAATATACCTGTTCTCTTCCCCACACCATACAGTTTTTTATAACAGAACTGCCTCCTGTTGCTGTACCTTGCCCTACTAAAACTGCAAAGTATCGCGCGGCCACTCCGGTCATTCAGCAAACAGATATTACTGTTACTGTTTGTTCACCTTCCCGTGCCTTGATAAGAACCCAACTCAGGGAAAAGCTAAATATAGTCCATTATCAGTAAGAGGCAAACAGGAATCAAAGTTCAAGAATTTCTGACTCCTAGATCGATGTCTATAAATCTCCCAAAATTAAAAGCATTTTTCAATATTATTATTGATACTGCAAGTTTGTAATAAAGCATTTCTTTTATACAACTGATCCTAAATTAATTGCATATCACTTCAAACTTCTTAAAATGCCCCCTGCCCCAAAAGTCTCCAGTAGCAAATGGCTTCCCAAGTTGAGCATTACCTTAAATCAGGGCAAACCTCATGGAAAATTAAATTTCATTCGTGTTTCCCTTGGGTTGGGGTACAACCTGACAGGTATACACGAAGAAGAGCAAAACTGAACTAACAATGACCCCAAGGCAGCCAGATGCAGTCTAGCTGAGTGCACACAGGGAAGGGTCAGCCGTGGATGCCCACACACAGGGAAGGGTCAGCCATAGGTGTCCATATGCAGGGCAGCTTTGTGCCCAGGAGCTGCTCCAGACACCTTCCTAGCACCAGCCAGCCACATAAGTGTTTGCTTGAGGAATGCACTAATTGAGGAATGTGGACATGCCTCTTCCAGACAGCTGCGAGGAGTTCTAAATAATCCACACAAAGTCGACTGGAAGCCAGTAGTCCATTACAAGTAGCATTAACTGATAAGGTGGGGTTGATTACAGGAAGGTAATTCAATTGCAAGACTCTTGACAACACCATAATCTAATACTGCTTGGGAGGAAAATCACTTTTATTATTTGACATTTTCATTAATAGAATCACCTGACTTCAGTTTAAAAAGTTGCATCAGAAAAAGTAGCCTCTTTGCTAGACAGATAGACCTGATCTACCTGTAAATAGCAGAATTTCTAGTCAAGCCATACAGCTGGAGTCAAGGTAGGATAAACTTCCACCTGTGATTCACTTTGTTTTCTCAGTGACGGCATCCCAGATACAAACAATACTCATGGATTTGGGGTTTTTCCAGTGAAGGTGGCTCACATGTTCACGCAGGGGTGCCCAACCCTTTGGCATCTCTGGATGACACTGGAAGAAGAGGAGTTGTCTTGGGCTACACATTAAACAATAAACACTAACAAAAACAAAAACAGAAACAAAAATCTCATAATGTTTTAAGCAGATTTACAATTTTGTATTGGGCCACATAGGTTGGACACCCCTGGCTAGGGCCTTATTAGAAAGACAGACTCTCAGCCCTGGCAGGTGTGGCTCAGTGGACTGAGTGCGGGCCTGTGAAGCAAGGGGTCCCTGGTTTGATTCCCAGTCAGGACATGTGCCTGGGTTGCAGGCCAGGTCCCCATTGAGGGGGGCATGAAAGGCAACCACACAATGATGATTCTTTCCCTCTCTTTCTCCTTCCCTTCCCCTCTAAAAATAAATAAATAAATAATTTTTAGGGGGGTAAAAAAAAGACTCTCAGCCCAACCCCAGACCTACTGAATCAGAACCTACATTTTAACAAGATTCTCAGGTTATGCCTATGTACATTAAAGTTTGAGAAAGAATGAATAGAAGGGGTGCCCAATAAAGTCTTTCAACTGATACTAACAGTCTAAGCTCTTTCTCCCATACTGCATCTCTGAAACAGAAAACAATGAGAAGCGGCTCTCCAGTGACGTCCAAAGGACAGCCCTACCTGGCCAGCACTTTAAATCAATGGCCTGGATGATGACATAAAAGAGATATTTACTACCCTGCAGGTGGCACAGAGCAAGAGGCTGCGGATGCAGGAAGTATCAGAGCCAAACCATCCTGACAGGCTACATGACAGGCTGAATGTTTAATTCTAAGTACATAAGAAGTTTTATATTTAGGCCAAAAAATTCAGTAACAGAGGCATAAGGTATTGTAAGGGTTGGCTTGGCAGCAAACCGGGAAACAATCCTGGGAGTAGATCCACAGCTACGTCATGAACTTGACATAACGGCGTTTCAAATCAACGGGACAAAATGAGTAATTTAATAAATGGTGTTGGAGTAACTGGACGCTAGCTGGAAAAAAGATAAATTTGAACCCTTACCTCTTATACCACAATAAATTCCAGAAGGACCAAGATTTAAACATAAGAACAAATCCACTGAAGAACCTAAGTAAATATGAGAAAAATATTTTTTTAAATAACCTCAAAGTGGAGGAGGGCTTCCTAAAGATAAAAAGTAATCCTGATTTTTATTATATCTAAGGATACAAAATGCAGAGGTCATTTCTGAAAATTGATAAATTTCACTACATTAAGAAAAAAACTCTGCATGGTAAAACACCACTCACTATAAACAAAGCCTGAAGATAATTGACAAAATAGGGAGAAATTTATAACTTATGTCAAAGACAGAGGGGCTATCTTCTTTATTGTACCAAAACTCCCAAATCATAAAAAAGAGAACAGACCAACATGCTAAGAGAAACCTCGCCTGGAGAGACTAAGGAGGCTGAGAGCTGTCCAATAGCAGAAGGGCGTTCTTGTGTTAGAGTAAAAAAATGGAGCCATTTGTTACCATACATGGTTGAATCAGGATTGATGGTAGAAATTCCCATGAGTTGAATGTCAGCTGAACATACAGAAGAACCTTCTAAGTATTAGGAGAGTCCATAAATGGATTCAGGCCAATGCTAAAGAGCCAACCTCTAAAGAAAGTTTCAGAAGAGAAAATCACATTAGATGGGAAAAATAAGCTACATAATTACCAAGGTTCCGTCAAACTCTAAAATTATGCAATTCTATTCCAAAGAGTGTATCAGCTCTGAAAAGTTAAAAGCATGAAATCGAATAATGACAGGTTCTCACAGCACCAAAAAGAGTAAGAACCATGATGCTCATTACTCTTAACTTTTTATATATTTTCCAGTTTTTACACTTTCATTGTAAAGCTCAGGAATAATTTCACACAGGTTTTTCATTGACAGCTCAGCAAACAAACCGAACCACAGGGGTGGAGGGGAAGTCAGAGAAAGAGAAAGACAGAAATTATTACCAATCAATGGGATCATGCTGGCAGTGCCAGACAAGGGAGTGAAGTGGGGGCCAAGCAGGGGCCCTTCCTGGGAGGGGCGAGGCCGTGGGAAGTGGTACAAACCATGCGCCTGATGGGCCCAAATCCTACCTCCCTGACCCCACTCCTCAATGAGAGAGAGAGAGAGAGAGAGAGAGAGAGAGAGGCAGGCAGTCCCGCCTCCCAGAGAAGCCCCCAAAGAGACTTTCTCATGGCTAACATAAGCCCTCCTACCACCAGCTGACAGCCTTCACCAGGGAAGAAATGGCTCTCAGGAGAAAGAGGCACCCCAGGGCCCCCAGAGGAAAAAGCAACTCAAAGCTGTACAGTCTGTTCCCAGAGTGCTGCAGGCCAGAGACCCTCCAGAGCAGAGATGCAGGGAGGGCCAGGAACATCCCTTCCCAGGCATGCTTCAGTGATGGCCCCCTTCCCGGGGAAGAGAGGTGGCCTAAGCCTGACACACCGTAAGTACTCCCAGGAACCCTGGGAGGAAAACAGGCTTCCCAGAGAGCCTGGGTAGGGGGAGACATAATCCCACGTACCCCAGTGGGAATACATGTTCCCCCAGAGACTCCCAAGAAGCCCCCACAGGTGAGGGATGCTCCAGAGACCTGAAATATTTCCCCTCACACCATCTGCCTACCAAGAGGCATGCTCTGAAGTAGGAGAGTGGGAACTGACTAGGTCCCCTCCAGGAAAACACAGGCTGGATCAGCCTGAGTTTGAGGAGGTCTCCTCTGGCCAACTATCACCTATTTGTATGTAAAACTATATGCAACACAAGGCATTGGGGAAGGGCTTCACAGACCTAGGACCAACAGGAGTGGTCTCCAGTGCTGTCAACTCTGCCCTCCTCTGTTTCACCGCTTCAGGACAGCCCTCGAGGCCACTGCCCCACCTGCTGCTCACCTCATTACCAATTTCGACATTATTGCACCATTATTTGGCCAAACCCTGGACCTGGCTGCTGCCACCACAGCCCCCTCTACCCCTACCCTCCATAGAAGGGCTATGTGGGCCACCAGCCCAACAGTGCTCTTCTTCCCACTGCTGTTCCTCCAAGCCAAGTTAGGGGCACAGAGCAGAGAACAGGGTGATGCTTCAGCCCACTGGCTTTTCTGGGATAGAGGTGGGGGGCTTTGGGGTTATAGGGGTCAACACCCCAGTAACAAAGCTCCCAAAGGCACCAGATAACCCAGCAGCCTGTACCCACCCTCCAACCCTTGGACTGTCCCCCAAGCTTAGACTAAGTCAAGCAAGGGTCACACCCCAAGTCTCCAGCCTCCTAGTCTGGGCCCCTGGGGAGCTGGAGAGGTATGGGCCAAGGCAGTCATGGCAGGGGCTAGGGGTTAGGGGCCCAAGAGGAAACAGGTGCAGGTCCCCCCTACTGGGGGCAGCAATCAGCCGCCCCTTAAGCAAACTTTCCTGTTCCCAACCCACCCAATCAGGCCAGAGGCACAGTCATCCCACCCCTGTCTAGCTGTCCCCCACAGCCCCAGGGCTGTTCTGTGATGCTCATCTGGATGTGGGGGGCTTAACTTTTTATTTTAAGTACATAAAGTGTTCTGTGGGGGCGGCACGGGGGCTGGTCTGAATGATTTGTTGAATCATGACTCCTGTGCTCAGGAGACTGTGAGTTTCTGTGGTGGTAGGGTGGGGTAATCCCACTTCCCTCAGCCCCCGCCCACCCCAGGCTTCTACGTTCCTGAAAGCAAAAGCAGAGTTCTGAGAATGAATGAAGGGTGGAAGGTTAAGTATGAGGTCTTAGTCGTGTGAGTCTTTGCTGTGTAAAACCCGTAAGCCAACACCCACGGGAGACACCTGGATATCAACATCACTTTTACTACAGTCTGAGTATGAGCTCAAAAGCACAAACATTGCAAGGTACAGCTTAAAGATGAGCTGTGTTCCAGAAGCGAGTTTGCAAGTCAGCTGGGTAGAGTCTGAAGCAGCACTAAAAATACGGAGCAGGAGGGAAGGGAAGTCAGCCTACCAGTGCATACCGAGCCCACGATGGGTCAGAGATACTGGACACTAGTCATTCATAAGGTAAAATACAATTCTGAACTGTTTCATCCGTCTTGAAGTCTAATGCTTAAGGCAAACGAATGTAATTGGGGAAGGCTGGGAAGGCTCAGGAAATCTGTGCAGACTCTGAAGGGAACGAACTCCTTAGGTGTCTCTGAAACTTTAGACGTCAGCGAGAATGTGTCTATTCTGGCATCCATTTTCACTTCAAAGTCTAGTGCTTCCTTTCCCCCAGTAAGGATGTGCTACTGAGTACTTTTAGCATGACTAGGGAAAGTTTTCAGTTAAATATATAATGAAAAGAATGAATAAGGAGAAGAAATAAGATACTTATGAGGTAGCAATAAACAAGAAATAAACTCGAAGAGGAGATAACGGATTATTTCAAGCATCAACACCTAAAATGCAAGATAGAGTAAAAATGTGTAAATTATGGCGCAGAAAGAGAACCCCCCATGAAAGTGGGAGAGAGGATGCCCTGCGACTGAGCTTCTCTACAGGCCATCGGGGGGCACCATCAGCCCAGGACAACGTGGCTGTGGGCAGGGCACGGGGAGAAGTATAGAACTGGATAGTCCCACATTGGGAAACACTATACTAACCTAGAAACCACTAGAAATGTTTTCACAGCCAGGTTCACAGAGAAAAAAGATCATTAAAACCAAACGAAATCCGTTATCTGCCATCTGCTTCTATATTTGTTTATCCAAATCAGCAAGTGCAATGACAGATAGTGTCACTTGGTATCCGAAAGTAAGGAAGGCCAGAGAAAGCTGAAGAAACTTCTTCATGTGGCCCTGGCTGCTCTGACCTCAGCAGAAAGGATGGTCAGCTTGTGGTGTGGTGGAGGCCCCTCGGCCCAGGCTGTGGTATAAAGGAATTAAATGAATAGGGATTTTCAGGTCCGGGCAGAGGTAAGAGACCTGGAACAATTTATATACACTTTGGGAATAAGTATGTTTTATGGATATATTAAACTAGCTTTCCCTATCACTGAGAAATTAGAATAAACATAGACATCTGAAAAAGAAGGAAGTTAAGTGTCTTGCTTAGAATCACACTTAACCAGGACAAGTATACTACTGTACCTCTTACTGATCCCATTAGACACTTTTGCAAATAATTAAATTCATGATGGGGAAGAAAAAGGAAGAAAACGGCTTTAAGGTGCATTTAACAAAAAGGTGTGGCAAATATCTGAGCCTGGACAATACACACAAGCAAATCTGTCTGAGAGACTCTGTGTGGCCCTCGGATCTCCAACTGGCTGACAAGCTAATGAACCTAAGACATCTCTTGACTGGTATTAAAAACCGTGAGCATCACTAGCTGTTCTGATGACTTGTACTGGGGTTCACAACATCCTCAGCCCTAAGTGCCAGTCAACAATGAGGCCTCCAGCGGCTGCGCGTGAAGACAGACAGGAAGTAAAGCTGAAGGAGATGCAGAGAGGAGAGAGAGGATGAAAAACAGGTTTAGTGGTTCAGACAACACAGAATGCACTCGAACTGCCATTAAGTGACGTCCCTGGATGCTAGTTGTTTTCACCTGTTCCCACAGTGGACAAGAATGGTTATTCACCTGTGCAATTTAATAATGTTACCTTAACATTTCCTAAACACAACAAACCTTTTACAAATACGTTTTTTACATCAGACGCTCGGGGTTTAGGAGTTGGCCCAGAGGAGGTAAAGAACTTTCAGAATCAGGGAGGCAGCTTTGAGAGAGAGGCGGGGCACACACTACCGGTGTCTGCTAGGCGTTTTTTGTAAGTGATCTCATTTACTCCTTATACCAACAACAGTAGTGTAGGGGTTGTTATCTCCACTCCATAAATGACAAAACACACCCAGGGGAGGTTAGTGACTTGCTCAGGGTCTCAAAACCAGTGGAGCGGCAGAACCAGATGCAAATCCCAGGCCCTGAAGGACAGCTGCCTTCCTCTCCTCCAGCGGGCAGCACCGACTCTCCTGGTGGCAGGGGACAATGACTCTGAAGCCCGTTCCTTCATTCAAAATGGTTCCTAGCTGCCACTGTGTCCTAGGGCACAGTTGCAAACCCGAAGCAGCCATGAATGAAGCAGACCCAGTGCCCTACTCCATAAAGCCAGCTGTAAAGCTTGAGTGAGGTAGTGTGGCACAATGAATAAATACAATAAACAGACAACAGAACATTGGAGAGTAACAATGACTACTAAAAAACAAGACACAGAAAGGACAATGGGGCAAGGGCCCTAATCCTGAGTGGTTAGGGAAGGCTACACTGAGGTGGTAACAAAATGCAAAGAACTGAAAGATAAGAACCAGCCATGCAAACAGCCAGGGGCAGAATATTCTAGGTGAGGGAGCAAATGCTCTGAGGCAGAAACAGACTTGTTGCGAAACAAAAAAATAGACCTACTGGCTGAAGCAGGACAAGGAGGGAACAAGAGAGGCCAGATTGATGCACAAGGGCAGGTCCTGCTGGTGTTGAGGCCGAGGTGACGAGAGGTCGATCAGAGATGTTTATTAAGCAGGGAAATGACATGCTGACCAGTGTTTGGGAAAGGGGACTCTGGCCACTAACAATTTGGAGAGGCTAGAGGGA
>PVKM010032250.1:0-16498 GCA_004027735.1 Carollia perspicillata
GGCATGGCTTTTATTCTTCGCTTTCTCCCAGAACACGCAGCCTTTGTCCTTGAATTCACGTATCCCTTGCTCTCCCACCCCCATCCCACAGCAAGACTCAAAGCCTCAGCAATCGAAAAGTCAGGGATGTTGGGTTTCATAGCTGACATTTATTTTTCCAGACGTGTCATTAAGCAGAAGGCGAGGGCGATGCAGCGTGGATTTTCACACCTGCATCTGAGGGCGGATGGAGGCAAAGCTGCACTGACACCACGCCCTCCTCCTCTCCTGCAGGTACGAAGAGGAAATCAGCCGGCGCATGGCTGCTGAGAATGAGTTTGTGCTGCTGAAAAAGGTGAGGGGGACAGATAGGAGAGTCGGGGATGTTGTCTGAACGCATGGGACAGGGGAGCACATGGCCCTCGGACCCGAGCAGCCCGCAGGGACCTGTGGCCAAGGTCTGGCCTGGGGGACTACGAGAAGGGAGTGAGGGGCTTGCAGAAGGAGCGATCTGGAAGCCAGGCCCTTATAGCGGCACCTGTCTTGTGTGTGCGCACTCGTGTGTTTGTGTGTGTCTGGTTAGTTGCTTGACTCGTTTCTGGGCCTGGAGGGGTTAGAATTAATACCAAAGGATAAAGGTTAAAAAGGAAGATTCCAACTCCAAATAAGGACACGTTCAGTCATAGTCCGAACATTTCATTACAGACAAGGTAGCACGTGGCAGGCCTGAAATATTTGCTGAGTGAATGGAACAGGCTGCCTGGAGGCAGAGTAAGTTCCCCGTCCCTTGAGACGTACCAGCTGAAGTCGGAAGGTCTTGAAAGAGGAACTCAATTTAAGATTCTGATTCAATGCACATTTGCTGAGCAGCTGAGTTTTTCAGGACCATCCTTGTGAGTGCAGCCTGCCCCCAGAGTGCTGGCCCTTGGAGATTCAGGAATGTGTATAAGTGGGCGCTACCCACAGGAGTTAAACAAAGGAACGTGTGGCTGGAAGGCATCCAGACATCATCTGGACCTGCAGTGTTATCTGGGGCCTGCCTATGCAGAATCAGCCATGCTGCAAGTTAAATACTCATCTCAGAGTGGTGCCCTGGAGTCTGAATGATTTTATGCTCTCTTATTCTCCTGATCAGAAGTTGAAGCTCATAGAATCAAAGTGCTCTGTTCAAGGTTATATAGCTAGTAGCAGGTGGCAGAGCCAGGGGTGGGTCCAGACCACCAAAGCCTTTAAGAACTGGTGAAGTGCTGGGGTTGGGGCTTTAGGGCGCTCTGGGCTACTGGCACTGAGAGGGCGCCTCTGGTCCTGGGGCTTCCTGGAGATGATGCCCGTCGTGCAGCCTGGGAGGGTCGAGTAAAGGAAATTTCCTGCCGTGGGCACGTCAGGCAGCCTGGAGAAATTGTGTGTTTCTTGGTAGGGCAGTGTCGTTTGGCCCTGGGGTTGGACAGGCAGGCTTACTCCCACCCCTGCTAAATGGTCTGTGTACTTCTCACCCCCTCTGGCTGCCCGCCCCCAGGATGTGGATGCCGCCTACATGAACAAGGTGGAGTTGGAGGCCAAGGCGAATGGCCTGAATGAGGAGATCAACTTCCTCCGGAGCTTCTATGAGACGGTGAGGACCTCAGGGCCGGGAGGCTCGTCCTGTCCCACTCGTCCTAACCAGGGAGCCATCTGGTCCACCCCCTGCCTCTTGGCGAGTCTGGGTGTGTGCTGACTGTGTGGGGGTTGCCTTTGTCCTGCTCTTTATTTTTTCTGGACTCAGGAGTCCTTGATGGTGGGCAGTTCAGGAGGAGCTGACCTGGTCAGAGCAGGGTGGCAGGGTCCGTCAGGATTGGCCTTTTACAGATGTGGAATGGCCGTTTGTCTGGAAGTGTGATAAGGAGGGGCTGAAGGAGCCGGGAGGATGTCAAGGGGTCCCCGGTTGTGCCCGAGTTCCTGTGGGCTGGGTGGGCCAGGCGAGGCAGCCCAAGTCAGGCAAGACTGGAGAGCCCGAGAGTGTCCACCACAGGGACTGGGTGGGAGGCGGCTCACCAATGGGCCACTCTGTCCGTCCACCCTCCCGTCTCATCCTCTGCCTCTCACCCTTGCCCTGCCCTGGGCTTCCAGCTCTTTCCCTCATGGGACTTAACATCCTTTTCACTCCCATCAGTGCGAGGCTCTGGCCTTAGGAGGAAGATAGGGTGGCCAGTCATCTGGCAGGCCTGGTCTGGGACATCATCACACTTACAGTTCTCATTTCTCAGTTCAGTCCTGTCCGTGTCTGAATAGTCCGCCTCCAGCAGCCTCTCCGAATGAATTTCCAAGGGGCTGGATCCTTGAGGCTTTCTCTGAGCATTTTTAATCTTAGTGCAGGTCTTCATATGTCTGTCACATGCCATATATATTTGTGTGTCTACCTGTGTGTACATGAGTATATATATTTTTCTCATTATAAAATGTGTGCTCGTTGCAAAACATCCAGAAAATTAAGTAAAGCATAAAATTAAAAATAAGCCACCTATACCCTCTCTTATCATCTACCTTTTCAGATTTTTTCTGTGCATATATATGTACAGAGATACAGAAACATATATTTTAATAAAAATAGAACCATACTCTTTCCATGTAACAGTATGTCACGGGTATATGTCCCTGACCATAAATACAGCCATATCATCTGATTTCAGGGCTGCAGAGTGTTTCATTATTGGCCAGAATAGGACTTATTTCACTCACCCCCCAGTGACCCTCTTCACAGGAGAACTCATGCCCCTGGGCAGCACCTCACAGCGGGGCCACCACCGCTCCCACGCCCTCTCACTTTGCCCTCTCACTTTTCTGCCGGCTGTAATCCCTCCAGACTCTTACTTGAGAAGATGCTAGTGGGCTCTTCAGGGAATCCCTGGGTGATGGCCCATTTAGCAGGAGCTGCTCTGTGGCCCCTCCCTGCCTGGTGACTCACATCCACTCTGGCCTCTTCTCCCTTTTTCTTTCCCTGGTGTGTGGGGAATCCCACGATGGGCCTGGCAATGGGGGTGGGTCCTGCCCCAAGTCCTCGGGTTCTGTCTGGTCCCTACAGGAGCTGTCAGAGCTGCAGGCCCAGATCTCCGACACGTCTGTGGTCCTCTCCATGGACAACAGCCGCTCCCTGGACCTGGACAGCATCATCGCCGAGGTCAAGGCCCAGTATGAGGACATCGCCAACCGCAGCCGGGCTGAGGCTGAGACCTGGTACCAGACCAAGGTGTGCAGCACCAGGGACACATTCCCTCCTCCTGCAGGGTCTTTGGTGGCAGTTTCCCTTACTCCTTACCCTGTCTCAAGCCTTTAGGGCCTGGCCCCACTGGTCTGGCAGGCATCGGTGTTTAAGTCTGTGGTGTTCTCTGGTGTTCTGGGAAAAAGAGGAAGCAAAGGACAGGGCCCTTCCCTCATGGTGGGGGGCAGGGCAGAGGAAGTGGACATGGTTTAATAATTATAATGGCCAAAATGTGGCAAGTACTCATAGTGCTAGGCAGTGTTTCATATGTTTTGCCTGTACTGAATCATTTAACCCACAGAACAGCCCTACTAGGTAGGCACTGTCTTATCCCCCATTTTACATGTAGATGAGAAGATCGAGGCTCAGAGAGGTTCAGTAATTTGCCTAACTCCACACAGCTAGTAGATGAGAAAGCGGGGTCTGAGGGCCGCAGACCAGGCGCCGTGTGCAGGCAGCACAGCTGACTGTGCAGGTGCCGAGGGAGTGGGTGGGGCTGCTGGGGGAGAGAGCCTGAGGCGGGGTTTAAAGCAGCTTACAGGGAGTCATCCGTGGCACACAGGTGAGCACACAGGTGAGCACACAGGTGAGCACACAGGTATGCCAACAGGAGACCTGGGCTCGGATTTGCTGTGTGGTCCTTGGGCAGTGCCGTCATTCCCTGGGATTCACTCTCCTAATCTGTGAAGTGGGTGGTGCTGAGGAGGGAGTGCTGGATAGGTGAGGGTCTCAGCCTTCCAGGGGTTCTCTAGCGCCAGGGTGTGACGGGAATGGGAAGAGCCCCGGGATCCATGGCGATGGACCCCGGGAGCCATCCTTGTCCTCTGTCCCAGCTGGGAGGAAACTGAGCCCCTGAGCCACCCCACTGCCCTGTCTATGCCTGGTCTCTGAGCATTGGGTGAAGGTTGCTGGGAGTCAGACTGTCTCTCCCTGGGAAGATAAGCTGAGCGGGCTGGTCAGTCAGAACGCTGGGCCTTCCTTGGGTGGGGAGAGGGACAAGTCCCCTGTGACCATCGCTGACCCGCTGCCATACCTCCCTGTGTGGCTGTTCCAGTTTGAGACCCTCCAGGCCCAGGCTGGGAAGCATGGGGATGATCTCCGGAACACCCGGAATGAGATTGCGGAGATGAACCGGGCCATCCAGAGGCTGCAGGCTGAGATCGACAACATCAAGAACCAGGTGGGCACAAGCCCTCCTCCTCACCTCTCCCTGTTTCTTAGGGCATGGGCCGGGTAGCCAGCTGACAATCAGGAGCAGGAGGCTGGGGGCACAGGTGTCAGCCCTGCCCCTCTCCCAAGACCCTCCCCCTGCCCCACCAGGCGGAGGCTGGTGCCGCTCAGTCCCACTTGTGAGAGCTCCAGGACAGAATGTTCTTGGCCAGGTTTTGGCTCAGGCCAAAGGGAGGAGAGGAGTCCTAGCTGAGCACACAGCCTGTGGAAGAAGCTGCAGGCTGGCTGGGCAGAAAAGAACCACGTTGTCACCAAACTGGTCCTGAGCTCTCTCCTTGCACTTAGCTTTGTGTGCAATATGGTATACCTGGGAGCTCACGCTTGTGGGGAACAGGGGGACAGTGGCCAACAGAAACCCAACAGAAACCCTCACAAGGCCCGTGCCAATCCTGACCTCACTTTCCACCACTCCCTCACTCGCTGTGCTCCAGCCACACTAGCCCACTTCCTGGACCTCGCATTTGCCAGGCATCTGCATGCTTCAGGGCCTTTGCACTTGGTGTTCCCTCTACCTGGAATGTGGTTCTCCCAGCTCTGTACGTGTCTGCCCCTTTCCTATCCCTGGGGTTTAGGACAAAAGATCTCAGAGATAGCTTTCTCAGCCACCGAGCCAATCTATCAGTAGTCTGTCTGAAGTTCCCTGAAGCACCTATCACTGTCTGAAATGTTCTGTCTTATTAAGTATTTTGTCTGTGCCCCACACTGTAATATAAAAAATGCCTTAGAGCAGGGGCCCCACTTGTCTGGCCCACTGCTCCTCCCTTCCTAGCACCTGGCACACGGTTAGGGCACAGGTCTCCAACAACAGACCGATGGGAGAACACGCTGTGAAGCTGATGTGGGGGTGTTGATGAGGGAAGGGTCTTCTAAGCCCTGGTGAAGGCACAGGTGGGGGGCCGGCGGGGAGGGGCAGCTAAACCTGAGCAGGGGTTTGCAATGGAGAGGCAGGGAACGCGACCAGTGTGGCAGCTTCAGAGACCTAACTTCCAGATGAGCTGGGAGGATGGGATGTGGGGGTGGTTTGCCCAGAAATGTCCTCCCCTTGAACCCCTGAAGGCCTGTTGACAGGAAGGCAGAGGCTGCCTCCTGGCACAGATGTGGGGCCGTGAATCACCAGGGGAGCCAGCCAGCCTCCAGGCCAGTGGGGAGACTCAGCAGAATGAACGGCATGTGCCCCAAACTCTGCAGCTTCTGTCACATCTGGGTATCCTCTCACACAGTAGGGCAGAACCAGGCCCCAGGGTCGGGGTGTCTGCCACCGTGGAGGGGCCCAGAGACAGTGGGATGGGCTTGGCCAAGGGGCACCAGTATAACGGGGGAGGGCACTGCCAGGTGGCTGAGGGGCAGAGAGCGCCAGAGGGCCTCCCGAGGAGGGTTGGGGGGATGGGCAGAGAGGCTGAGTGCATAAGCTGAGGGGAGAGGATCTGAGGGCAAGGACTGGTGGGTGAGAAGGAAGGAGAAGGAGACCGGGGTAGGGTGTGGGGGTGGTGGTCCTCTGAGCCGACAAGAGGAGGCCCAGCACTAGACAAGCTCCTGGTGGTGGGGGGTGAGCTACACGCAGAGGGAAGGCCGAGGCTGGGCAGGAAGTGGCAGTCATTGCCCAGGTCCATCGTGAATCTGATTACTCCTCCCAAATCCTGGGGGCTGTTGATCATGCATTTTGGGCCTGGGGGTTCCAAGTAGTGTCTCTGTTCCAAACAGAGACACTCCAAGTCCCCCTGTTCCAAACTGGTACCTGTTTTGAAGGTGGTTTTGGTTCTTATCAACTGCCTGAAATTTGGGAACATAACTAGGATCCAGTGGCTTTGGAGGTGCTCTCGTGGGGGCTGGGGAGCTGGGCATTTGCACATCGTAATAGCATTTATTATTAAGTGCTTACTGTGTGCTGGACACCGTGCCAAGGACTTGTGTATTACCTGATTTAATTCTCGCAATATCTGTGTGAGGTAGACACTATGATTATTGCTGTTGTAGAAAAGAGGAGACTTTGGCTCTGGCTGGTATGGCTTGGTTGGTTGGAGCGTTGTCCCATAACCGAGGGGCTGTGGGTTTGATTCCCCGACAGGGTACGTACCTAGGTTGTAGGTTTGACCCCCGGTCCGGGCACACATGGGAGGCAACCAATTGATGTTTCTCTTTCTTCCTTACTTTCCTCCTTCCTCTCTTTCTAAAAGCAATAAAAAAATGCCCTCAGGTGAGGGAAAAAATAAAAAGAGGAGACGTTGGCTTAGGAGGGTTGATTTATCTAAGATCACATAGCTGGGAAGTGGCAGAGACAGAATTGGAACCTAGGCATTGGTATCAGAACCCATTTTTTAAAATTGCTGTTCAGTTAGAATTGTCCCCATTTTGTCCCACTACTCTCCCCACCCTGCCCACCCCCCCTCCCACATTCAGTCCTACCCCCCGGTTGTCTCTGTCCATGGGTCCTGTGCTCATGTTCCTTGATGACCCTTCCCCCTCTTTCCCTCATTATCTCCCTCCCCACTTCTCTCTGGTTACTGTAAAGAACAAACACAAGTTTGTTCTTTATTTCAATGTCTCTGGTACTATTTTGCTCGCTTGTTTGTTTTGTTGATTAAGTTCCACTGATAAGTGAGATCATATGGTATTTGTCCCTCACCACCTGGCTTACTTCACTTAGCAGAATGCTCTCCAGTTCCATCCATGCTGTGGCTAAGGGTAGGAGCTCCTTCTTTCTTTCTGCTGCATAGTGTTCCATTGTGTAAATGTACCACAGTTTTCTGATCCACTCATTTACTGATGGGCACTTAGGCTGTTTCCAGCACTTGGCTATTGTAAATTGTGCTGCTATGAACATTGGGGTGCACAGGTTCAGAACCCATGTTTTTAACCCTTGGCATCCTTCCGTGCTTGGGGAAATAGGCTGGTGCCAAAGACACCTCATAAGCAAGTTGCCAGGTGCTCACCACAGGATGGGGAGGCAGGAAGACAGTGACTGGTGAGGTTGGCCCCCGCCTCACAGCTCCTCTACTGCCCACAGCGTGCCAAGCTGGAGGCCGCCATTGCTGAGGCTGAAGACCAGGGGGAGCTGGCCCTCAAGGATGCACGTGCCAAACAGGAGGAGCTGGAGGCTGCCCTGCAGCGAGCCAGGCAGGACATGGCCCGGCAGCTGCGTGAGTACCAAGAACTCATGAATATCAAGCTGGCCCTGGACGTGGAGATTGCCACCTACCGCAAGCTGCTGGAGGGCGAGGAGAGCCGGTGAGAAACTGAGAAAAGGATCCTTCTAGGGCTCAGTGGGGCCTAGGGCTTGACATTCATCCATCAACAAGCATTTCCTATGTACCCTCTTCTGCAGGGCCCTGGAGGTGGGAGGTGCAGGGAGGGGATGGCTGACGCTTACTTCTTTGCCCTTGATGAGGTGACCTAGAAGGAAAGACCATGTGGTGTAAAGCTCAGTGTAAAGCTGAAGGAGTAACTTCATTTGCGTGGCCATTAGCAGGGTCGTCTTCGTTGATCCTTAGAACACATTCAGGTAAACAGGTCAGATGGTGTTAATACAGAGGGGAAACTGTGGTTCAGTTTTATTAATTGAGGGGACAGGGCTGGTGCACAGTTAGGCTCTGCTGATTTCTGGTTCAAGCACCTTCCATAACTCCAGGCTTCCTCCCACTCTACAAAGTGCTAAGTCATGGGGTATTGACTGAATGTAGTGGAGGAGGTTAATTTCTCCCTGTCCCCAGAGATATCTGAGTACTCACCCACAGCCTGAGAGGAGGCCGGGATGGATTAGTCTCAGGAAATTCTTCATGAAAGACAGAGAAGCTATGCTCATGAAGTTATACTTTCATTCTCACCTTGATGGGTTGGTTGATTCAATCAGCCAATAGATGGCTTTAGAGTGGACCTTGGGGGAAGGTTAGGATTCGGTGAGGGTGAGAGGGAACAGCACGGGCAAAGGCCTGGAAGTAGGCCTCATCATGGCTTGGCTTGTTGGAACCCAACAGAAATAGATAACATGTAAGACATGTTTCTGCCCTCAGGGAGCTTGCAGAGGGGTAGAGCAGACAAAACATCTGCAAAAGAAACACTCAGAGACCAGTGACTTGGACCTAGAGAGTGCTGAGTTTACAAAGAACTTGTTCTTTTCTGAGCATTATCCCAGAGGGCCGGGGACAGAGGTGGGCGATGAACCGAGTGGAGAGGAAGGAGCTGGGGAACCAGAGAGCACTGAGGGCAGGGTGCCTGAACGCTGAGGTCAGTCTGGAAGGGGCGGTGGGCAGGAGGAGGAAGGTTGGCTCCTAGTCTTTGTGGAAGAGGAATTGAACACCAAAGGCCTCTGGGAAGAGAGAGCAGCTGATCTGGGGCATAAGGCAGTGCATGGGCCCAGCTGTCCCAGCCAAGGTGCTGCTCTCTGCACCCTCCTCCACTGTGGGTGCTGGAGCCTCACTTTCTTGGGAACGCATACCCTGGGCCTCTTTTCCTCCTAGAATCGGAGCTGGGGGACCCTTAGAGTGCGGCCTGATCCACTTTCTCCTGTGGGCGAATGAGGGCGCTGAAGCAAGCAGGGACATTCCTCCTGACAGCCTAACCTCAGGCCAGGTTGCTGTCATCGGGGCTTAGGTCCTGGTTCTCTCAGAAGAGACTGTCCTGTCTCCGCTGCTGAGGGGACATGGAGATGGACATCTGGTTTTTATTCCTTAATCCCTCTGCCCTTCCCAGGGGCAGGTCTAGGATTTAGAAACTCATCCAATTTAGGGGACCTTTTGTTAGGAATACAAAGTTACAAATATAAAGTTAGGCACAAAAATGAATATTTATTTAGGATCAGAAAAGAAAAATCACACAAATCACTGGAGCCTGAGACGTTCGGATTCCTCCTTTCGAGCACTTTAGGAATTGAATCCTTGAATGGAATTGTTGCCCCCACCCCGCCCGCTGCCAGTAACTCCCAGCACTTGGAAGAGGCCGGGAAACCTCCTAGTATACCCATCGCTTGCTCTTGGCCTTTGCTCGGCCCCCTGGACTTTGGGCTGCTGAGACCAGGTGGCTACCTCACTCCCTCCACAAACGTGAGGTGTCCTCTCCCCTACACTCATCCTCAAGGCCGAGGGCTTGGTGACAATGGAGCTGTGTGTCACAAAGCAAACACACCCAGCTGTCTTGGGTGAATTTTTAATTTCCAATGCAAGAAGTGTTTCAGCCCCACAGGCTGCTTAAAGCCAGCCCTCCTACCTCCCCATTCCCTCCTCAGTCCCTGCTGGAGCTGCATTTGCTCAGTCAACAATACACTAATTATTGCAACACATATTAATCACTGCAGGCCAGACCTCATGCAGGGACTGGAGGTGCAGTAATCGGTAAGCTGCAGCTCACTTTGAGGATCTCATGACCGAGATGGGGGAGGCAGCTGTTGATGTAATAGTAAGAGCAGCTACCATGTGCTGAGTCCTGCGTGTCCAGAGCTTTAGGTGAATTATGGCGTTTAATCCTCACAACAACCCTGTGAGGCTGGTACTGACTAAGTTCGGCCCTATTTATAGGTGAGAAAATGGAGGCATTAAGAGGTTCCCAAGGTCATGTAGCCTGTAGGTGAGAGGGCCTAAGTGAACCCCGGCCGCCATTCCTCCCTCCTCCTGGCTCATTTGGCAGCAAGGCGGAAGGAAGGCCAGTAGTGTGGGGCATAGGAAAGAACACCAATCCTGTTTGGGGCCCGGCCAGAGGGGTGCCTGGGAGTGCCTCCTCCAGTGCTGAGGAGAAAGCTGCTCTCACAGGTCTGTCCTCTCCCCGCAGGTTGAACGGAGATGGAGTGGGAACCCTGAACATCTGTAAGTCCTTGGTCACCACACTGGGTGGGGTCTATAGGGTGGCCCACTGGCCCGGCCTCCTGGGGACCTGGAGCCTGATTACCTTCAGTAGCTTCCAGCAGGCGCCCTAGAGCTCCCTGTCAGCCAGACTTAAGGGCCCAGGGAAGTCTTGAAAGAGGGCAGGGTTGGGCGGGGTCAGGCAGGGGACATGCCCCACCCCCCACTGTCCGAGGCTCCTTCTGGGCTGGCCCTTGGTGGGTGGTGGGAGAGGGAGGTGATGGCGGGTGCGGAGGGTAGGGCAGCCACAGCAGGAGGGTTGGGTGGAGGGCAGGGATGGGGCCTCGGTGGTGGGCCGGTGCTGACAGAGTCCTCGCCTCTTCTCTCCCAGCTGTGGTGAATACCACTGGTGGTGGTGGCAGCAGAATGGCCTATGGGGGAGCCAGTGGTGGCAGCGGGCTGGCCTTCGGAGGAACCATGGGCAGCAATGCCCTGAGATTCTCCAGCGGAGCCAACAAGGCCTATTCTATGAGGACCACATCTGCCACTCACAGGAGTGTCCTTAACTGAGCCCCACATATGGGGAGACCCACATCCCTACCCCCACAGTCACAAGAAGATTCCCTCCCATCCTGGTCCCATCCGTGGTCCCAAGACTGCAAAACAGTCTGAAAAGTGATGTCAGAATAGCTTCCAATAAAGTCTCTTTCTGAGGCCTGGGTGAGCCCATGGCCGGCACCTGGCATCCTGGCTTCATTTGGCTGGGCAGAGAGTGGGTGGGGAGGGAGGAGCCCTGGAGAGGGCAGGTCTGTTCCGATAACTGGAAGCCTCTGTGCAGGAGACTGGGGGTGCTGCTCTCAGGAACTTGGCTCTTTTTGGGTGTGAGGCCTTGGTCCCCTCCCAGGGCTAGGGCCAGTTCCAAGTCTTCTGAAGAAGCCCAGCGACACCCTGACACCCCCCCGGGAAGTTCTGGCTCTGCCAGGAAGTGGGCAATGGAGTTCTCTCCTGCTGAGGGGGCGGGGCTGTCAGTGCATTCCTCAGGCCTGGTTTCTGGGTGGACCAGTCAGTGCAGAGGAGCCCTCTTGGCCCTTCCTGGTGCTTTGTCTGCCAGGCCCTGGGGCCCTGGACAGTGTGTGTTTTGAGGCCCTGGAGGGGCCTTTCTGGGTCTGGGATTCTGTGTGTGTGTGGGGGGTGGCAGTAGGAGGAGGTCCAAGTGTGTTTGGGAGGGGGCTAGAGTCTGGGTCCCTGGTAGTGGCTCTGCCCTAGGTCCGTGGGCAGAGGGACAGTCTGTATATCTGGGCTCCTGAGGGTATGTCTGTGTGTAAGTCTGCACTGAATGGGGCACCCATGTGTCAGGGCTCTGGCCTGAGGTCTGTGTAACTGTGGGGTGTTCCTGTGGTCTGTGCTTGGGGATATCCATCCGGATGGACAGCAGCCTGTGGTGCGTGCTGGGGAGGTGGTAGGAGGTGTCTGTGTGTGAGCCGCTCCGGGAGTGGTGGTGGTGTGTGTGTGGGGGGGTGGGGTCTATCATGGGAGTGTTGGTTTCCAAGGGTGGGAGGAGTCTGTATATTTGATGCATGGTCAGGAATTTTCACATGTTGAGGTGGGGGTGTCATAGGGGATTGAAGGAAGTGGACCACTTGGTGTCCCAGCAGCCCAAGTATCAGGAGAGCCAGGCCCTTCCCCTTTTTGCTAAGGTTCCTCCCTGTTGCCCTTCCAACTCCTTCCGTGTGTCTGGGTTTGGGGGCTGCCAGCCCATGCCCCTGCACCCTTCAGGATGTGGAAGTGAGGCACTGTGGGTAGAGTGCCTCAGAGACAGCCCTCTCTGCCTCTGGCTGAGAACAGCTCCTCTGTGGTCTCCAGTGGGGATGAAAACTGGGTGGGATGTCACAGGAGTAAGCACGTGTGCACACACGGAGTGTCTCTGGGGCCTTATATGTGACCCCTGAGCTTCACTGGAAACATGGAGGCCAAGTGCAGGGAAAGGGAGAGGGAGCCCAGGCAGCCGAAGAAAGTTGTCCCCTGGGGGACACAACCTGCCATTGAGCCTGGGTTTGTTTGTTTGTTTGTTTATTTATTTATTTATTTATTTATTCCTCACCGGAGGACATTCCCCCTGCCCCCCATTGCATTTGGAGAGGAAGGGAAAGAGGAAGGGTGGAGCGGGGGTGGTGAGAGAGAGAGAGAGAGAGAGAGAGAGACAGACAGACAGAAACACTGATGTGAAAGAGGAACATGGACTGGGTGCTTCCTGCATGCATCTGGACTGGGGATCCTCCACACCTGGATGGGGGACGAACCTGCGTATGTGCCCTGACCTGCGTATGTGCCCTGACCTGGAATCAAACCTGCAACCCTTTGGTTACAGGACAACCAAACCATGCAGGCCAGGGCTGTGTGTGGGTTTAGAGGGCAGGGGAGGCACAGCACCAGAGGCACTCACACACCAGTAGGGCCCTGGGGCCAGCCCTTAGAAGCCACAGGAGTCCAAGTCCAGAGCAGCCCAGTCAGGACTGGACCATTGCCCAAGGTTTCAAGAAAGTCAGTTGTTCAGACTCTTGGGGGTGGGGAAGAGCTGCCAAGACATGCCAGCACAGAAAGCCCCACCTCCTTGGAAGAAATGAAGAGACAGGAATGGGGAGTGGGGGATGAGGAGCAAGAAATTAAGGCAGCACTGTGGGCAGGTCAGGCCGACTGGTTCCCAAGGCTCGTCTGTCTGAAGCCCAGGCACTTTCGGAGTCCCGGGCCAGCTGCTGGAGTTGCGGCCCTTTCCCTCGAGGTGCCCTGAACGGTGTCTGCACAGGGTCGGAGGCACTATGCAAACCGCACCAGGCGGCCGCTGGGGCAGCTCTGTCCGCAGGGCGCACACAGTCCGGTGCCCACCGCCAGGTTCCCGCTGCAGGGGGCGCTGCAGGCGCTGCTGGTCACAGGCCGGGAGCCAGACACGCAGAGGTCCCCGCAGATGACCCCGCCCCGAGAGCTGCTGACACCTGTGGGGAGGGGTAGGGAGGGCAGGGCTTAGCCCCTGTGCGGGCAGGAGTGGGGGCAGCCGCTCCTGCCTGCTGACCAGAGCCCACTTCTCTTGTTCAGAGCTCCTCCCTTTAATTTTTATTCCTGGCTCCCCCTCGTATCTGGGCAGTCTTTTCCACAGTCTAACCTCAAGGATCATCCTTGATAAACTGTTAGCCGAGGCCCTCCCTATAGGCAGAAATAGCTATTCAAGTCATAATCATTCACTGTCACATTCCACTCCTTCCTTCCAGTGCCTTCAAATTGTGGTTGTACATTTGTAAATAAAATTTTATTGGAACCCAGCCAGGCCTATTTGTTAAGTATTGCTTATGGCTGTGGCTACTTTAACCTTACAACGACAGAATTTAGTTGACGGACTGCATGACCTACAGTCTAAAATATTTACTATCTAGCCCTTTAAGACAAAGTTTGCCCTTATTTGAGAACCCATAGTATAGATTACTTACAGACATTTACAGCACTGATGCCTTCGCACAATCTTGTGGGGACAGAAAAGAGATAAAAATTAATTGGGGTAGTGTAAAACTTGCAATTCTCTCCTCCAAGCAATCCTGATGCGAGTTACATGAAAATAACACGCACACAGGTTCCTGGCTCTAAGCACAGTTTGGAAAGATTGAGGAGACACCATTCCCACAGGTGTGGTCCCCACCTCTGCTCCTCGCCCTCCAGCAGGCGCCTGTAGGTGGCGATCTCGATGTCCAGGCCCAGCTTGGAGTTCATCACCTCCTGGTACTCCTTGAGCAGGCAGGCCATGTCCTGCTTGGCCTTCTGCAGGGCGGCCTCCAGCTCGGCCAGCTTGCAGCGGGCATCGCTGACGGCCGTCTCGCCCTGCTGCTCCGCTTGGGTCACTGCAGTCTCCAGCTTGGTGTTCTGGGGACCCAGAAGAGGACAAGGAGGGTTAGGGTCCCCGGGTCTCTCAGCCTATTTCCTGGGTGTGTCCAGTCTCTTGAACCCTGTTGCGATCATATTGGGAACGGGCCTCTCACCTTCATCGCCTAGGTCTCCCTGAGTGACCACAACCCGCGACCCTAGTCACGTAAATGGACCAGAGAACGAATGGTGAGGTTCACATTGCCTGTGAGACCCTGGCTAGGCCCCCAGCCCCTCTGGTGATCCAGGGCACAGAAGGACCCGTACCTGGCACTTGGCGTTCTCCACCTCGGCCGTCAGCCTCTGGACCATGCGGTTCAGCTCGTTGATCTCCTCCTTGGTGCGGCGCAGGGTCTCCCCATGGCGGATCACCGTGGCCTTCATCTCCTCACACTGCGGGGAAGCAGAGACACTCATGGGACACAGGATGTGTCATTCCACTGAGCCCCGCAGCTTGCTCATCTGCCACCCCATCCTGAGAGCTGTATGCCCTCTCCTGGCCCTTTTAGCATCTCTGCTCCTGGGGTGCTGGGCACTCACCTTGCTGCGGTACCAGGACTCGGCCTCCGCCCGGCTGCGGCTGGCGATGTCGTCATACTGAGCCTTGATCTCAGCGACAATGCAGTCCATGTTCAGGTCCCGGCTGTTGTCCATCTTGACGACGACTGAGGTGTCTGAGATGTGGGCATGGAGGACACGGATCTCCTGTGGGGGCAAGGGAGTGTAAGAGCTTCTTTGACCAGAACCCTGCTCTCTGCAGCCCACCCCCTCCCTGTTCCCTTCCTCTGCTTCTTCCCCAGACTCACTGTCTGAAGCCCCAGCCTCCAAGGTGAGGTCTGCCCCTCCACCCGGGGACCTCTCTGCACCTCAAACCCACAGTCCCAGGCTGAGCGGAGCCCATATCTGAGGCTGGCGTCTGACTTCTGTCAGGGACCCCTGTCTGGATCCTTGGGTGTACGACCAGAACTTACCAGTTTGTGGCCATTGTCACCACACTAACCAGGGACACTAGCTTGTCTGGGTCATAGCAGATAAGACATCAAACTAGACTTCTTCACCTGATGACAGTAAGCCTGCCTCAGGTATTTCAACTCTGCACTGCACTCCCCCAACCCAGGGGGTTCAGAAGCCAAGTGGCAGCAAGTGCTTCCCACCCCCAACTCGCATCCTCCGTGCTGCTCTACGGCGCTGTGCTCCCTCTCACCTCCTCGTACAGTCCCCGCAGGAAGTCAGTCTCCTGGGTCAGGGCCTCTGCGTTGGCCTGCAGGTCTGACTTGCGCAGGTAGGCGCAGTCCACATCCTGGGGGACAGAGAGTGGCACAGGAGCCTCAGTGAGAGGACAACACAGAGCTCCTCCCACCGGGGAGGTGGGCTCCCTGGCGACCCCCTCCCTGGTCGCCCCAGTGCCTGGCATCGTGGCTTTGGTGAAGTCCTTGTTGCAGTGAGAGGGGTCAGGAGCGGGTCTGGGTCAGGGAGGGAGACCCCGAGGAGTCCAGGCACACCCTCTGGCACCCACTGGGGCGGTGCCTCCGGAATCCACATCTTGTACCACCACTGAGGCTTACGGTCCAGTGTAGGATGGGCGAATTCTAATGAGGCCCCGCCCTCTCTGCTCTGGAATCTTGCAGAAAGACGTCTAGATCGGTGGTCAGAGAAGAGGTCTCGGGGATCAGTTCTGCTCCTTTCAAGCCACTGTGACACAGGGCAAGAGCCCCGGCCTCTAGGCCTGTTTCCTCACACGGAGATGGTTGGAAGGACCCGGTGAGAGTCCACGTGATGGCACAGGTATTGAGTCAGGTCTAAGAGGCGAGGCACAATAGCCCTGTTTATGCATTTCCCAACTCTTGCTGGCCTGAGGATTTAATCTTCCCCTTGCATGAGTGTGCTTTTTCATCCATAAATATGTTTTGAGTGCCTACTCTCTGCCAGGCACAGGCAGAAGGAGGTGGGAAGCCAGAAGCCAGATGGGAGTTGCCATGGGTAGAGGAGAAGCCTGCCCTGCTTGAAGCAGGCAGTGTGCTCTGGTGTCCGGGGCCACGGGGAGCACTGGGGCATTTGGGAAAAAGAACAGAGGAAAGGGTGGGGTACGGGATTCTGGGGGAGGCGCTCAGCCTCTCTGAGTTACAGAGAGCTGCCCCCTGCCTCCGCCCTTGGTTCTGAGTTTCAGGATGAGTATTCTGGGGTCACTCACCTTCTTTAGGGCTACAAATTCATTCTCAGCAGTGGCCCTTAGTGCCACCTCCTCTTCATACCTGGGGACAAAGGGCACAGGCTCAGTGGCTAAAATTTCAACAGGCTAGGATTTGGAGAGAATAAAGGAGAACTAAGGCCTGGACAAACACATTCCAGGAAGTGGATCGTTTGGAGGGGGTCATAGAAT